>JBAIZL010000002.1:19661066-19871066 GCA_036971475.1 Prosapia bicincta | reverse complement strand
AATATGACTTATCGTTGTCTAATTTAATGTTTAAAGATAAGTCTCCTTAAGTCTAGAAAAATATATAGTGTAAATTTATATTGATAATATTCAGAGGCTTTTAAGTGTAATTTCTTTTAATGTGGTTTAAAGTATTTTTTTCCAAATAAGAAATTTCATGTAACCTATTTATTTCCAGAGCGCTTCGGATAGACAGAGACACTGCTCAAGTCAAATCGTTTTATGCACTTGTTTATGTACACGATTGATCAGGCAAATCTTTTTAAAATGTAAATAATAATTTATACGTGAAAAAGGGGTTTTAAGTTAAATAATACTTTACAAATAAAACTGGGGGGTTGATAATTTTAAAACACTACTTATTTGTTAAACTACTTCATGAAAACTATATGGCGTCTTTTATTGACTAAATATAAAACAAAAACATCCCCCCTACCGCCCGCTAAGGGTTCGTTATCCCACTCAAAAGACTTTGTTGTATCCTGTAATTGATAACATTGTCTATTTTTATAAAGGTTTCTTTCCGCGAAGCCCAAACACGACCCTTCTTCACAAAGGGTTCATTAAACGAGCAAAGCTATGAGAGATGTGAATATTTATTTTCATTTTACTAAAATATTTCAGTTGTAAGTTGTGTCGAAGTTTTATGCGTTCTTTCTACCCTACAGTTACTTTAAAACGGTTTTATAATTAGAAAATTTACTGATTTTTATAATATTGACGTGGTTAAGGAGATGATATCCTAGGAAGATAATGTGGCACTACTTGTGTAATGCGCAGTAATACACAAGGTTTGATAGGATGCTATCTATCTATACAGACTGGGCCGACTGGAGATTGCAACGCCTAAAGATGTCCTTTTGACTGCCATGGATAGATGGCATTTGGGTTATATTGTGTACTTGGATTTAATACCCACAAAATACCCCAGTTTATTATTTAATGGAGAACTATGACGTGAGAGTTGTTAAATCTAACAAATTATTAAATCATAATTTATTGCAAAAGCTTGTGACTGTCAGTGGTTTAGGAAATGTAAACAAGATGGTATTAAATAATTGTTTCAAATAGTTGTGGTTCTGGCGTTGTATTATTATTCTAATAACAGATCAGTAGATGTTTTATGTGATTGAACATAAAAAGAGAAACTCTATGAATTTTAAAACGTTTAGATTGATTAGATAAAATTCTCTTTTACAAGTCACTGATCACAAAACAACAATATTTTTAGTTCAGGAATAAGAGTTGAATTCAATACAATTTGCCCCTTAAATGGTAAATATAAACAATATTTTAAACTGTAAACCCCATTTCTCCATTACACAATTAATATGTATATTTTAAAATTATTTGAGAGTAATTTTTGATCCATGTAAAACTATATGATGTAGCGATGGAGAATTTAATGCTAAACAATATAATTATAGAGGAAAGAAAGCGAAGTCTTGTATATGTTAATATATATTCGTTCAGGAATCTAGTTCATTGCACTAGATTATTTTAATTTACTCTTTGACTGTCGCGGTTTCAGTTATTCACATTTACTTACTGTCATTTTCAAGATAACAATATCAAATAACCCACATAATTATACGTTTATCAATAAAACACAAAACTCTATTATAGTAAAATTAACATTTGAAACATATATATAAAAAGTATTTTTATAATAAAAGTTTCCCCTTAGCAGTTTTAAATAGGTCTAGTAATTATTAAAACTAAAGAGTTCAGTATAAAACACCTGTTAGGAATTGTATTAGTATCCTGTTATTTTTTTAAACATACTATGTTATACTTTTATGATTTATGTTATGTTTTGTTGATAGACTTATTATGATGTTGGTTATCTGTTATATTTTAGTTTTGCAAATAGTTTTAAAATACCATGAATGGCCAAAACGTCCCCTATAAAAGGAATAAATTAAATAAATTTTAATTATTTTAATTTTAGGCGGTTTATTACAGTTCTAATCTAACAAATAAAAGAAGAAATGTAAAGGTATAAAAAAATGTGTAGGCTAAATCTATTTTGCTGTAGACGAAATTAGTAACTAGAATTCTTTTTAAACAAAGTAGGTGCTTAGTTGTATGACTTCGCAAATAACCTCTCAACTAAGCCTGTAGTAGTTCTGAAGATGATTTCATTAAAATAGAAATGTACAACAAGGTTTAAATAAAGCTTTTATATGGTTACGAGCAATTTTTTAAAATAATTTTTAAAACATACTCCATAGTCACTTCATGTTATTATATACCTTATGTTTTCGGCGATAAAAGTACTGTTATGTGTAAGCAACATGGCGGTGGAGAACGACAGTCTCTCACGCGAGTAGATGGGGCCATACCCTGGGACAACCACCCCTAACTCGGCCTGTACGTAACCTAGGACTATAGGGGTAGTTTTGGATGATGCTGAAGGTCGTCGCGGCCTTGACCGTAGCCTTAGGGGTGGTTTCGACCACGTTTAGAGGGGTAGGGGGTAGTTTTTCGAAGAAATTTATTTCTAACCCACTGACCTAAGCTAGCCAAAATGGATCCAACCTAACCTAACCTATGTATGGGGGGTGACCTCAGCTACGTTCAGGACCATCTCCGGGGGTAGCTCCGGGGGTGGATTGGGGGTGGGGGGTAGTTTTCGAAAAATTTTTGGAAAAACGTTTCTTGACCGATAAGGTGAGTTTAGAGTGCATTAGAGCTACGGTTGAGGGTAGTTTCACCTAGGGGCAGAGTTTTTAAATAAAATATGAAATTGCCAAAAATCGATCGGATGGATCAACAGACAGTGCGGGATATGTGTAGAGTCCATTATGGACTTCTGCGGGGGTGGTTTCACCTAGGAGTAGTTTTTAAATAAAATACGAAATTGCCGAAAATCGATCGGTTGGATCAAATGACCGTACGGGATATGTATAAAGTCCATTATGGTAGGCTGTGTGGGTGGGATCACCGGTTTTCAGATTGCCAAAAATGATCGAGGTCCTAGGTAAAAGCCACCTAGGAGTCATGGTCGAGGTAAAGCCATCTCGAGGCAGGCCCTTAAGTAAGGCCGCTTAGGTAAAGTAACCCAGGAATAGCTCCGGTGGTGGGGGTAACTTTGGAAAGATTTAACGGTTATCTGATGACGTATCCGCGTTCGAGCGACTCTATGCAGGTATTAGGCCCACCCTAACTAGAGGGGCAAAGGGTTATGATTGCCAAACTCAAAATTGTCTATGCTACAAATTAATAAACAATGCGACAAAGCCTTATCGTTTGGGGGAATACGCTTGACCGTGTGCTTGACATGTGCAAACTTGCAGAGATAGCACATTATCTTAAAACCGCAACGGCAATCGGTGACCGCTATAGCAGGCATAAAAACCAGCACGGCTGTGTCGTTGTGAATCTAGGCGCGTGTTTATGTTTTGATTACTGTATCAACTTACTATGTACTATTGGCATACCAAGGCCTACATATATATAATCAGAAATCAGTGTAAATAATCAAATAGCTTCAATGGATATATCCTATACCTGTAAATGTATCTAGATATAAAGGTATATATGGAGAAACACTAATAACGAAGCCTATCACAAAACGTGAATAAATATATGTTATAAAACGATGCTAAGCCAACATGCATGCTATCATACATAGGCGTATATACCACGTTAAGCCAACATACGTGATAGCACACATAATGTGTTAAACAAATATGCGTGTAAACCTGCATACATGCTAAGCCGACTTACATGTGCCTACTATGTCGGTAAACCATTGGCCAAAGCCTATATGATCTGAGCTAGTTTCACCTCGTCTATCAGGTAGAACCGGGCAACCGAATAATATGGGAAGTACTATAGGGTACATCTACCAATGCATAACCTATCACGCCCATGACGGTCAACAAATACTACAATATAATTTAAAAAAGTTACGCAACCTATATACATACAGTGCTAAGCCAACATTCAGGCATATATACTATGTTAAACCAGCATGCAATATAATCTACATAGCCATATATACGCTGTTAAACCAATATGCAGTTTAACCTATATACATCCTGTATTAGGCCAATATCCCCGTTACCCACATAGGCCTATATAATATGTTAAGCCGAGATGAATGATAGCTTATATAGTGTGTTAAACAAATATGCATGTAAACCTACATAAATAATATGTTAAGCCTACATACTGTGCTAAACAGATATGCGTGTGAACCTACATAAATACTATGCTAACCAGCATGGATGCTATCCTACATAAGCCTATATACTATGTTAAGCCAGTATACGTGATTGCCCTTTATAGTGTGTTCAATAAATATGCGTGTAAACCAAATAAATACTATGGTAAGCCAACATGCTATCATAGATAGGCGTATATACTATGTTAGGCCTACATACTGCGTTAAACAAACATGTGTGTAAGCCTGCATACATATTATGCTAAGCCGACAAGGGCCTGAACACATTATATCCAATGCATAGTTTAGCTAAAGGGCTATCACACACTATCCTACAAGCGGCCCACAAATTACCACATAATACCTGATCAATAACACATAGTATCCGATGCATAGCCTGACGAAGGGTTAACATATAGTATCCAGAGGCCTCGCTAATGATTAACACATTGTATCCATAAGGCCTACTATGTCGGTAAACCACAGGCCTAAGCTTATGTGATCAGAGCCTGACACACATTTCCACCCCGTCTATCAGGTAGAACCTCAGGCAGGCGGCTGTATAATACGGGAATACTATATCGTATAGCTAACAATGCATAACCTATCACGCCCATGACGGTCAGCAAATACTACAATATAATTTAAAAAAGTCACGCAACCTATATACATACAGTGCTAACCAATATAGGCATATATACTATGTTAAACCAGCATGCAATATACTCTAAATAGCCATATATACGCTGTTAAACAAATATGCGTGTAAACCTACATAAATACTATGGTAAGCCAACATGCATGCTATCATACTGTGTTAAGCCTAAATACATAATAGAATAAATAATGTGTTAAACATATATGTGTGTAAGCCTGCATAGATATTATGCTAAGAAGACATGGGCCTACAAAGTATAACACATTATATCCAGTGCATAGTTTAGCTAATGGATATCACACACTATCCTACAAGTGGCCCACAAATTACCACATAATACCTGATACATAGCCTGGTTAATCATTATCACATAATATCCGATGCAAATCACGACTAGGGCTAACACAATATATCCAAACCATAGCTTGACTATAGGTTAACATATAGTATCCGATGAGAAGTATGAACACATAATATCCGTTGCATAGCTCGGCTAAAGTTCGTCATATAGCACCCGAAGTATAGCTTGACTATGGGCTAACACATAGCATCTGACGAGTGGCGTGATATAAGGTAACACATAGTATCTGATGCACAACTTAGGATCGAATATGACGTCATCCAGGGCGAAGAACAAGATGGTGGCTATGCTGATACCGTGTTCAAACGGGCTATGGCCAGTGCGGGCTAGATCAAATACCAACGTTTCAACTAAACAACTGTCTTACGCGTCGTTTAACCGACCAACATACACGAAGTTCAAACGAACAACATTTACACCAAGTTCAAATAGGCTACGGCTGGTGAAGGCTAGATCAGCTAATCAACGTTGAAAAACTTACGCTAATCAACCAACAAACTTACACCTGGTTCAAATGGGTTATGGTTAATGAAGGCACCGGCAAAAGCCCCTGGTCTTAGACAGTATAGTCTTAGACGCTTACCAAAATATCTATATAGAAACCGTCAAGGCCTTTACACATATTGTCTAGGTTTGTTGTGTCAGCTACAACATACTAAATATACCTTCATCGAATCTTAGGTAAAGCTACCTTTCAGGTAGGCCCCAGGTAAAGCTACCTTGGAGGTATGCCCCTGGTAAAACCATCCTGTAGTAGGGCCTGAGGCAAAGTCGTGCTCGAGGCCAGGTCTCAGGTTAAGCCACCCGAAGCCATGCCATGGGTAAAGCAACCTTTGAGGTAGGCCATAGGTAAAGCTACCTTGGAGTCAACCCTTAACAATAGTCACTCTAAAACGGCTATCGATGCTCGCCTTATCATAATAGTATACATCTTGTATTAAGCCATTATGTATGTTACGCAACATACAGCGTTAAGCTAATAAGCACGGACACCTACATTCTCTCTGTATTAATCCAATATCTATGTTACCCTACATTAGCCTACAGATTGTGTTTAGCCAATATGCACGTGAACCTGTATTAGGTATATATTGGTGTTAATCTACATTTGGCCTACATATTGTGTTAGGTCGACATACCTGTAAATCTACACACATCCTGTATTAAACCAATATGCACGTTACCTTACATTATCCTACAAGTCAATAAACAGTGTTATTACGTTTCATTGCAGGTGTAGATCATACACACACAGAGCTCGACAAATAAATGCTTCTTTAAAACCTATAGATTAATGCTGTTATGACCGCGATAGCACACTCTGGACATAACCGCAGCAAATGACGTCAAACACAATGTCGGTCAAGACGGCGTCTAACAATATGTTGGACAGTCATCTGTATAGGATTAACTTGCCACCATACTTACTTTAACATTATTCTATCTGCAGGGCAGGGCCTTCGGGCTGTTACATACCTGTGCCTATGACCATGACCAGACCTTATTCATGTGGTTCTGATTCCAAACAAGATTATCGAATCTTCGCATCTACAAGGCTGATAAAGAAGAGGATCATCACAACCTCTAGCATTTCTAAGGTACAGTATAGGATCATCCTGGCATCTAGCACATTTAATGATATCAGTATACTCTATTACCGTCGGTCATAGAGGTAATTATATACCGTTTTTCGGCTTGTGATGAGCAATTACGTCATAGCAGGGAGGGGTGAAGTAGGTATATATGCCGGGACTTTCATACAGAGAGCACCAGTCTTCAACGCTTTTTGCAAATAGGTGTGTTAAGATTAACGATGACCGATAGAAGTATTCAGTCAGAGGTGAGTATGAAATAGTGTGTTCTTTTTTCTAAATAGTTTCTATTTTTCGTTATTCCAATTTTTCCATTGGTTTTCCAGCCAACAAACATCGACGATTCTGGCCATGATGAAACGGGTATTTGGGATGATTTAGGTAACAGACGTAGACCAAGGACACCGTACTATAGCCGCAATTCGATGGAGGCCGAACCGAGTACCTCTGGTACCACATCACAGGTAATTAAAAACAATTTAGACTATTAGCAGAGGCTCATTTTCATATCTAATAAGGATATTTTTCTTTCAGGGGACAAACACTCCGGCCAAAGGACCTGAGTCTACCAACCATCCAACACTGGTGATTATTGTATTCCTATTCCGTTATTACTGTTATCTTTGTATTTTCATTACTAATAAACTGTATTTCATAGGCTGGACCAATTAATCACGCTATAATCAGGGTCGGAAATCGAGTTTTTCATTCAAGTGTATTAGAGGAGGAACTGAAGCACATACAAGGAGTCGAGCACGCCCGTATTGACTGCTTACTTTGTTTAGGGCGTAGGATACGATATCCTCCTCAATATGCGGTAAGCTATTATTGTACGGTGATAATAGTAGTAGTAAAGGGTTATACAAGATTTTTAATTTCTATTTAATCCTTTTCTAGACTGTTGTGGAATATGCACGTGCAGCTGCAGCTCGTAGCGTAACGACTGATGCACTACATATACTAAGACGACTTGTATCGGACCTAGAAGCGGCGTTACGTAAAGACACGTGTGAGGATAGCTTCTACGCAGTCGGCGTATGGAGGATTATGATTGGCGAGCTGGACAAGCTAGTTGAAGAAGGCAGAAGAAGAGTGGCTGTCGCTGAAGCGAAGGCAGTAATGGTCACGTGCATATTGGCTAAACACAATCTGTAGGCTAATGTAGGGTAACATAGATATTGGATTAATACAGAGAGAATGTAGGTGTCCGTGCTTATTAGCTTAACGCTGTATGTTGCGTAACATACATAATGGCTTAATACAGGATGTATACTATTATGATAAGGCGAGCATCGATAGCCGTTTTAGAGTGACTATTGTTAAGGGTTGACTCCAAGGTAGCTTTACCTATGGCCTACCTCAAAGGTTGCTTTACCCATGGCATGGCTTCGGGTGGCTTAACCTGAGACCTGGCCTCGAGCACGACTTTGCCTCAGGCCCTACTACAGGATGGTTTTACCAGGGGCATACCTCCAAGGTAGCTTTACCTGGGGCCTACCTGAAAGGTAGCTTTACCTAAGATTCGATGGAGGTATATTTAGTATGTTGTAGCTGACACAACAAACCTAGACAATATGTGTAAAGGCCTTGACGGTTTCTATATAGATATTTTGGTAAGCGTCTAAGACTATACTGTCTAAGACCAGGGGCTTTTGCCGGTGCCTTCATTAACCATAACCCATTTGAACCAGGTGTAAGTTTGTTGGTTGATTAGCGTAAGTTTTTCAACGTTGATTAGCTGATCTAGCCTTCACCAGCCGTAGCCTATTTGAACTTGGTGTAAATGTTGTTCGTTTGAACTTCGTGTATGTTGGTCGGTTAAACGACGCGTAAGACAGTTGTTTAGTTGAAACGTTGGTATTTGATCTAGCCCGCACTGGCCATAGCCCGTTTGAACACGGTATCAGCATAGCCACCATCTTGTTCTTCGCCCTGGATGACGTCATATTCGATCCTAAGTTGTGCATCAGATACTATGTGTTACCTTATATCACGCCACTCGTCAGATGCTATGTGTTAGCCCATAGTCAAGCTATACTTCGGGTGCTATATGACGAACTTTAGCCGAGCTATGCAACGGATATTATGTGTTCATACTTCTCATCGGATACTATATGTTAACCTATAGTCAAGCTATGGTTTGGATATATTGTGTTAGCCCTAGTCGTGATTTGCATCGGATATTATGTGATAATGATTAACCAGGCTATGTATCAGGTATTATGTGGTAATTTGTGGGCCACTTGTAGGATAGTGTGTGATATCCATTAGCTAAACTATGCACTGGATATAATGTGTTATACTTTGTAGGCCCATGTCTTCTTAGCATAATATCTATGCAGGCTTACACACATATATGTTTAACACATTATTTATTCTATTATGTATTTAGGCTTAACACAGTATGATAGCATGCATGTTGGCTTACCATAGTATTTATGTAGGTTTACACGCATATTTGTTTAACAGCGTATATATGGCTATTTAGAGTATATTGCATGCTGGTTTAACATAGTATATATGCCTATATTGGTTAGCACTGTATGTATATAGGTTGCGTGACTTTTTTAAATTATATTGTAGTATTTGCTGACCGTCATGGGCGTGATAGGTTATGCATTGTTAGCTATACGATATAGTATTCCCGTATTATACAGCCGCCTGCCTGAGGTTCTACCTGATAGACGGGGTGGAAATGTGTGTCAGGCTCTGATCACATAAGCTTAGGCCTGTGGTTTACCGACATAGTAGGCCTTATGGATACAATGTGTTAATCATTAGCGAGGCCTCTGGATACTATATGTTAACCCTTCGTCAGGCTATGCATCGGATACTATGTGTTATTGATCAGGTATTATGTGGTAATTTGTGGGCCGCTTGTAGGATAGTGTGTGATAGCCCTTTAGCTAAACTATGCATTGGATATAATGTGTTCAGGCCCTTGTCGGCTTAGCATAATATGTATGCAGGCTTACACACATGTTTGTTTAACGCAGTATGTAGGCCTAACATAGTATATACGCCTATCTATGATAGCATGTTGGCTTACCATAGTATTTATTTGGTTTACACGCATATTTATTGAACACACTATAAAGGGCAATCACGTATACTGGCTTAACATAGTATATAGGCTTATGTAGGATAGCATCCATGCTGGTTAGCATAGTATTTATGTAGGTTCACACGCATATCTGTTTAGCACAGTATGTAGGCTTAACATATTATTTATGTAGGTTTACATGCATATTTGTTTAACACACTATATAAGCTATCATTCATCTCGGCTTAACATATTATATAGGCCTATGTGGGTAACGGGGATATTGGCCTAATACAGGATGTATATAGGTTAAACTGCATATTGGTTTAACAGCGTATATATGGCTATGTAGATTATATTGCATGCTGGTTTAACATAGTATATATGCCTGAATGTTGGCTTAGCACTGTATGTATATAGGTTGCGTAACTTTTTTAAATTATATTGTAGTATTTGTTGACCGTCATGGGCGTGATAGGTTATGCATTGGTAGATGTACCCTATAGTACTTCCCATATTATTCGGTTGCCCGGTTCTACCTGATAGACGAGGTGAAACTAGCTCAGATCATATAGGCTTTGGCCAGTGGTTTACCGACATAGTAGGCACATGTAAGTCGGCTTAGCATGTATGCAGGTTTACACGCATATTTGTTTAACACATTATGTGTGCTATCACGTATGTTGGCTTAACGTGGTATATACGCCTATGTATGATAGCATGCATGTTGGCTTAGCATCGTTTTATAACATATATTTATTCACGTTTTGTGATAGGCCTCGTTATTAGTGTTTCTCCATATATACCTTTATATCTAGATACATTTACAGGTATAGGATATATCCATTGAGGCTATTTGATTATTCACACTGATTTCTGATTATATATATGTAGGCCTTGGTATGCCAATAGTACATAGTAAGTTGATACAGTAATCAAATCATAAACACGCGCCTAGATTCACAACGACACAGCCGTGCTGGTTTTTATGCCTGCTATAGCGGTCACCGATTGCCGTTGCGGTTTTTAGATAATGCGTTATCGCTGCAAGTCTGTACATGTCTAGCTTTGCGTATTTGTTTCACACATTATGTGGGCTATCATATATATATTGGCTTAACATGGTATATAAGCCTTCACGTCTTACAGCGACCGTTTGCGTTGTATTGCGTAAGCCTACCGGGCCCTTGCGTTGTGATTGGTCGATTCAACTTGTTGACTATTTGAACTCGGTGTATAATTGTTGGTCGGTTAAAATTAGCCTTTAGTTGGAGCGTTGGTCGTTTGATCTAACCGATCATTTTTTGACAATTTCATATATTATTTGATAACCACCCCCCACTTAATGCCTGAATCCAGGGTTACTTTACCTATGGGCAGGCCTCGGGATGACTTTTATTTGAGGCCTTGCTCCGTGTTAGCTTTACGTAAGGCCTAGCTGCTGGGTGGCTAGGCTCGGATTGGCTTTAACCGAGAGCGTGCTCCATATTGGCTCTACCTTGGCGGTTTTAACTAATGCCCGGTTCCCTGGTGGATTTTACCTTGGACCCCGATTATTTTTGACAATCGGCCCTCAGGTGAACCCGCCCACACAACGGTCCATAATAGACTTTAACCATACCATATACGGTCATTTGATCCAACCGATCGATTTTCGGCAATTTCATATTTTTTGTAAAAACTACCCCTAGGTGAACCCGCCCCCGCAGTGGTGCAAAAGGGACTCTACACGTATCCCGTACGTTCATTTGATCCGACCGATCGATTTTTGGCAATTTCGTGATTTATATAAAAACTACCCCTAGGTGAAACCACCCCCGCATCGGTCCATAATGGACTCTAGACATATCCTGTACTGTCTGTTCATCCATCCGATCGATTTTCGGCAATATCATATTTTTTGTAAAAACTACCCCTAGGTGAAACTACCCCTCAGCAGCCCGTAATAGACTCTAAACGCACCCTATCGGTCGAGGCACGTTTTTTCAAAATTTATTCGAAAACTACCCCCCACCCCCAATCCACCCCCGGAGCTACCCCCGGAGATGGTCCTGAACGTAGCTGAGGTCACCCCCCACACTTAGGTTAGGTTAGGTTGGATCCATTTTGGCTAGCTTAGGTCAGTAGGTTAGAATTTATTTTTTTCGAAAAACTACCCCCTACCCCTCTAAACGTGGTCGAAACCACCCCTAAGGCTAGGATCAGGTGCGCGATGACCTTCAGCATCATCCAAAACTACCCCTATAGTCCTAGGGTACGTACAGGCCGAGTTAGGTGTAGTGCGCTTAACTGTCGAACAATCTACTCACGCGACCTCTGGAATGTTGACGACCACCTGTCTGTCTGTGTTATTACAAGATGTATGATTGGCAAAACATATTTGAGAAAAATATGAATAATGTTAAACGCACCATAAGGAATACCAAATTAATAAAAACATAATTGTCCTACATTCAATTCCTACTTGAGTGAACAAACCAAAAATTATTTTAGTACTTTTTATTAAATCATTTCAAAGAATCTAAATAAAGTAAAATTACCTTTGCGTTAAAAAAGCTGTTCTAGCTACCACATAATCTAAAACATAAAATGAGCTCTCTTATCTCTTATTTTGAACAAATGGTACGAAATAACTATAGTGTATATCTTGCCCCTTTTGTGGAACGTTTTTCTCCGGGATAAAACTGAAATAATTTAATAAATTTAATTACTTAGTTAACATTTCAAAAAACTGTAATAACATTGGCATCCACTACATGTATAAAAAATGTAATGAACTTTAGTAGATGAATAAAAATTTAAACAGGATATATATACAAAGAGTGTGAACTAACAGAGGGAGTTGAATGACAAAAAAAAACACAATTCGTGATACAAAACTCACTGCAAATAATTTTTGTGACAAACAAATTGTTTCGTCCAACTGGTCGCAAATTGAGAACATAATTACAATGCAACACTAGAGTCATACAGGATTTGATTAAAATTACATCCATGGGCTATGACGCTAAGGCCAGCCCCATATTAATTACCAACAATCGGAACTCGCAATGGGGCAGTGTTTACAATCAATTACCATTATTTGTTTAACGTGCGTTTCGCCCCTCGTATTGTTCAAACTAACAGAGGGAGAGTAAATTCAAATTATATTGCTGTTCTGAATATATTTATTTATAAATATACAGTTAAGTGTTATAATTTTAAATATATTGTAAGTCATTTAAAATAATACATACAAAAATGGCAAATCATTATATATCAGTGAATTTTCTTCTCCATGATTAACGTGTACTTTTAAACTTATTAAAGACTGAGATTAAAATTTTTGTTTAAAGTTTTTTTTCAATTACTAATATTAGTTCACCCTCTCCCTATAATATTTGTATATCTTGTTCAAATTTTCAATGGTTATTACCATACTTTTTATTCATCGATTCAAGTTCAAATACATTTTTTTTTAAGTGTATTGAACGATACGTCTTGTTATTACAGTTTTTTAAATATTGTAATTAACTAAATAAATTTCTTTAAAAAAATAATTTTGCTTTTTATTTTGCCACTTAATATTGATATTCTGCCAATTGTATATAGGCTACATATCTATATATTTAATTCCGGAAACGGATCGGTTTAAATGAAATTTCTCGAGAACGAAGCGAGGTAAGATAGCTTAATGGGATTAATTTCAACGCTTGAGGGCTAAAGACCTTGGGAAAACCATCAGACATGTCAAAATGTGCGTGTTCCTCGTCTCACTGGCCTTGATATATTAAATGAAAGTATCACTACAGTGGGTGTATTAATAAGTAAACCCTATATGCAGGATTGTGATTAATAAATATATCAGTAGGTATAACATCAGCTGATGTAAATTTGAGTGTTTATTTATTTATTATTATTGTTCTGTTAAATTGATATGTATCTAATATTGGAAGGCTTCAGGAAAAACAGTTTGTGAATGGTGGTGACGAATAAAAATGAGATTTTCATATTTGATTATGAAATTGCAAGGTGAAACATACCGCTTTAATAATTAGATTAAATAATACCCCCAAATTGAATGCCTCCATACAATTTAAATATAAAGATTGCAGCTATAGTTTTGCTAATAAGAAGTGTGAATATGTCTTCTGGACTGGTAAATGAAGTAAGACTAAATGTGAAAGGTATGTTGGAAAAATCATTATAGTTGGAAATAGTTACTAGCAAAAACAAAGGCAGGGCAGTGTTTATTCCATGAATAAAACTAATAACAAATAAAATATGGCTTTTTCGTTCGTTAGGACACAATTTCCAATAAGCCTAACCTTTGCATCGCCAATAATCAGAGCTCACGGGCAAACCTTTGACAAAAATTGATATCTATTAAGGAAACCCAGTATTCAGTCAGGGACAGTGATAAGTAGCTTATAGTAAAGCAAATAGCGCGACGAGACATTAAGATTCAAATAGAAAACCGAAGCACACAAAGGAAAATAAATGACGATGAAAATAATTACACAGAAACATTGTTTAGCAAGAAATGCTATTGTGATTCTATCTTAAAATGTATTGGTATTTAAATCACATTATTAATATAATATTTAAAGAATTAAAAGGTATTTAACACTGAGTATTTCGATTCATATAATGGTAATAAATAGGAAGCAGCAATTGCTTATATGAGCCCCTAGCTTATATTAATTTTAATTATTTAATAAAATGTAACTTTTCTTTGTTGATCCAAGTGGAAATTAACTTAGATTTTTCTATATATTACTTGTTTAAACTACAAGTGTATAACGCTTACGTTGTAGCCTACTATGTGCTTTTAAAATAGTCCCATTTTTTATTTCAGGAAAGCCTAGTTTTACTATTAGGAAATTAAACAATAAATTTTAAAGTAAATTTCTACTTAGGATGACAAAAACATTTTTTAATTGAGTTACTTTTATTAAATAATTACAAATAATATAAGTAAAGAGCAACATAACCTATACGTTAAAACAGCTGTTCTACCTCATAACCTATAACATAAAATCATAAAATTAATTCATTAAATTTAATTAGGTAATTAAATAAAGAAATTATATGCACACGGATAGAACATATAAACTTGAAAAAGCTACATAGAATGAAATGTGGCCAAATAGGTTTTGTGATTTGTAAGGCGGGGTGTAAACGTATTTAATTATAATTCGATCTATTATATTATAGTTTACATAGAGTTATATTCATTATTCTTAAAACTCTTTACGATGTGGGTTGACAAACATACACTCTAAGGTGGTGTATTACACTCTAAGCATTAAATTCTCTAAAAATTTTCTAGATATTTGTTTCTGTATTTGGTTTAATTGTGTTATTTATCGTAAAAGCAAATATGTGAAAATTTGGTTCATTAGAAAATTTTGTTCTGCAGCTAGTATTTAAGTTCACAATAGAGACATGAACTTTCGGCAGAAACTCGGTGTAAAGTAGAAAGAGAAAAAGAGAGAGAGAGAGAGAGAGAGAGAGAGTATGAAGTACGGCAGGGTCGGTACACTGAGAGGTTGACGGATTGTGTGATTAGAAAGGATCCAGGGGGTAAAGAGGCATTCGGGGGGGGGGGGATTTAGACTAAAATAGTTCCATGCATTTAGACGTCTACAAAGAATTACTATCTTAGCTAGGATATAGTTACACAGTTACACTATTATCATAAACATCTTCGTCACTCCCATATAGTTATAAAACTTTGTGTTATCATAAGGGGACATTATTTAACATGTTTGGAAGGAGAACCTCAGTACCGCAACAGTTAAGTAAAAGTCATCCAAAGTTTCCAGACCTTTGTACGAACAGCTATATATTTTTTTAATGGTATCTTTAGTCATACAACTGAAGACATTACACCTTCTGCTTTTCCCTCCCCACATCGCCCGCGGGATATTTTACGAAACGCAGGTTCTAATGTTTTGACAAAGTTTTTCTTATATTTTACACTGAAATTTCAACATGTATAGCAATAATATTTTAAATAATAAACCCAATAACTACAAATTAACTTTATTTATTCACCTGATGTACATTTCAGTTACAAGGTAACCATTTTTCGAAGTACTGAAAAAAAATTAATTTAATTAAAACGTATATATAAAAAACATATATATAGGGAAAAAATGTTGAGGTTAATATTATATATATTATAATAAATAAAATAAATTATAATATATTTCTAATATATTATATATATATAAAAATAATATATATATATTAAATTTAATAATAATAAAATAAACATATATTATATATGTATGTTTTATATATATAAATATATATATATATATATATATATATATATATATATATATATATGAAGTTAATATATTACTATTGTAAGTAATTTTATCCACCATTAAGTGCAATAATTTTACCTTGAGTGATGAGGCACCTTTCGGTCAATTGACCATTGTCAAATCACTGATGTTTTTCTGTTGTAGATAGTGATTCGACAATGGTCAATTGACCGAAAGGTGCCTCATCACTCAAGGTAAAATTATTGCACTTAATGGTGGATAAAATTACTTACAATAGTAATATATTAACTTCATAAAGTCAGTGCAACGGAAAAACAATGGATAAAGTTAAATATCAAGAATATATATATATATATATATATATATATATATATATATATATATATATATATACGTTTTAAATTAAAATTTTTGTTCTGAAGATGGTTACCTTGTCACTGAAATGTACTTCAGGTGAATAAATAAAGTTAATTTGTGATTATTGGGTTTATTATTTAAATTATTATAACATAGGCCACAGTTGCTCAAGAAAATCATTATATGTATAGCAATGACAGATATATGAGTTATTTACCCCAGAGACTCTTTTGTAATTAATATCTGATCCTTTGTATGCGTTTTATAATAAAACGATGTAAGCAACATAAATACCATAAGGATGGAATTAGAATATTCATCCATAATTATTTAACATTATATCCACTATAATTAAATAATTATTAGGGGCTTACAAGTAATAATTTATTCACTTAAGCGCGTTTCGTTGACAGTGCCGTCGTTATCAGTTATAAATACCTTGTAACAATAAAGAGGCAGAGGTTGAGTCAACTAATATTTGGTCACCCTCCAATCTAAGTTATTTCTAAACAATAACATTATATTCCGGTGGTTCATATAAATTAAATCTATAGCCTACGTAAAGAAATACGGTAGAGATAAATTTCCCCCTTATATTTCTACCCCTTTACAAATCATCAGGGAAATATATATTAAACTAACTTAATCCCGCTCATTCTCTTTATCCTTTCCACATCACTCTCCCACGGGAGGTTTTTACATTTGAATTCAATTACAAAACTGTAGAAATTAACTTAGGGTTTGTTAGATGAATGTAAATACTCGGGTTTTAGGTTGGTGTATTTTTTAGGTTTAATAATTTTGTAAGCTTAGTGCTAAAATTTAGGCAGGCATAAACTTATAATAAAGCATTTTAAAATAATTTCAACAGATTATATATAAATAGATGGAAAGATTTTACATTCTCTATAAATATATAAATTTGTCGTACAAGATGAAAAAATTTCTTTATGGAATTTTTTTTAAATCTGAAGGAAAATCTCGTTATATACTTTACCCACAAAGTGCGGCAAACCGCTCTATTCAGTATACAAGGTGAGGGAAACCGGTTTAAGGATTTAATCATAGTCTTCAATCTTTTATCTTCAATCTTCAACAAGAAGAGTCGAACATCTTTATCTGATGTTGGTGAAAATAAAGAATTCTTTAAGAGAGTATTCTTATATACCTTCCTCGATTTAGGATGTAAAAATGTATAACCTATAACAATTTGAGTAATATATCATGTTGGACTTACGAGATATACGAGTTTAACTGCTATTGTCATAAGACACGTATTATGTATAAAAGTGAATAAATAGAGAACGAATGATATTACCAAAATAACGGTAAGAGCACGTTAAATTACGCTAAATTCTGCGTAAAAAGAAGTAATAAAATAAACATTTGTTCCAATTAATTTTCGAAAAATCATGACATAACCTTGATACATTTTTGCTGAAAATAAAGAATACTTTAAAATAGTGTCTTTATATACCTTACTCGATTTAGGATGTAAAGATGTATAACATATAACAATTTGAGTAATATATCATGTTGGGCTTAGGAGCCTCGGGTATATCTGCTATTGTCATGAGACACGTATTACGTTTAAAAGTGAACAAATAAAAAACGAATGATAAAACCAAAAAACTGTAAACACCAAGTATTTCTACGCTAAATTCTTCAAAAAATAGTTATAAAATTTGTTCAAATAATTATGACCTTGATAAATATTTTGTATAAAAATAAAGAATTCTTTAAAAGAGTATCTTTATATGACTTACTCGATTTTGGATGTAAAAATGTATACCATATACCAATTTGATTTATATATATATATATATATATATATATATATATATATATATATATCATGTTTGGCTTAGGAGATATTTAAAAAAAAAACAAGACCCAGCGATATAACTTAATATTTTTTATAATGGCAAATTATCATGTCTAAAAATAGTATTTTCCGCTGTAGAGATTTTTAATACTCCTCTACTAACTGGACTTTTACAATATCTATTCCTCTCAGGTTTTACCTCGTTCCGCGTGCCCTGGGTTACTGATAGTTTTGTTCTTTGGTATTCCACACCTGAGTTTCTTTCTCAGATAACATTTATATCTTTTCTGTTCTGTTATAGCCTTTTCCTTTTCCTAATAGAATATTTATTAAAATCCTAAAGTTAAAAAAGCCTAATACAAACTGACAAAGGTATCATAATCGATTTATGTAGTCCGATTTAAAATTCAAAAATAATTGCTGAGGATAAAATAAACAATGAGCATTTCAATGAAAATATAAAATGCAATTAGCACATGCCATTATAGACGTATTTCATTTTATATATTGAAGCAATAAATCTACTCAAAATATTAAATTGGGCTTTCAAATATCTACGAAACTGTTGTATTTTTTAAATACCTCTGAAGATGATTGCTGGGCAAACGAAATGTACATAAGGTTTAAATAAAATGTTATTTGTGGTTTAGAGGTTTTATTTATTTAAAAATAAACATTACGACACAGTTGCTTCATATAGTTACGAAACTGTGTTATAACTAATTATGATAAAAATAAATGTAGGTATTATTATACAATTTTTACTTATATGTATATATATATATATATATATATATATATATTTATGTGTGTGTGTGTGTGTGTGTGTGTGTGTGTGTGTGTGTGTGTGTGTGTATGTGTGTGTGTGTGTGTGTGTGTGTGTGTGTGTGTGTGTGTGTGTGTGTGTGTGTGTGTGTGTGTGTGTGTGTGTGTGTGTTTATTAGGTAGACCAGCTGAAATTAATCAACTGGGGGATATCTTCATTACAATTCTTATATAAATGGGGCTAAATATTGGCTTGAAGGTGTCGTTAGCTCTGGGTAAATTCTGTCGAAAATCTGTTTCGTCCTTCATGTTTATTTTATGCACACCGAGAAACGATATTCAGCTTCAATTACCCAGGATTTAAAAAGGTTTAGTTAGCGAAAGAAATTATTTTCAACCACCACAATCTTACACCATTTTTGGATTACTTAATTACCTTCTGACTTCATAATTTAACTTATTAATATTATGTTTAAAATCCCCGAACTTTTCAGTTTATTTTTCAAAGTGGTCATCTCCTCTTTGATTAATAAAATATATTATCCATTTTAAGAAATAAATTGAATATGCTTACTCAGGGCAAATTTTTAGAGAAGTATTAAGAGCCCAGCGTATGATTCTGTAGTATACGGAGCGTTCAAGGGAGCTAAATTTTCTTGATATTATTAATGACCAAATAGTTGTGAAGAATGGGCGAATTTGCTGCTAATACCACTTACTCTTTTTTTATTCTTTTCCATTTATTTTTCAAGGATAACAAATAAAATAATTTTAGAAATATTATTTTTTATACAACACATCGTAAACTCTAAACAAATAGGAAACATTTAACCTGTACATAAAATCGTAATTAACTGACAAATGATATTCTTAACAGTAATAAACTTTAAATAAATTCAATTAAAATCGTTAATTTCAATATTACACTGATAAGGTATATCTGTTCAGTAGAGGAAGTTTGTCTTTATACAATATTTGAAAATATGTTTTTTTTATAAATATCTTTCTAATATTTACACTATTTCACAGGCAATTTTATCTAATCTATCACCACTAAATGTTCGTTATATATAAAACCTCTACACCGATATAACCCAATGTACAAAACAGCAGTCTATACGTTTTCAGAGAGTTGTGTATTTAGGAAATGCCGTAACATCATCTGTTGTTGGCCGACGACGATGAGGGGGCGAGAGTCACGTGATGGACGACGTGGCAGAAGATTATTAGTACTGTGGGAATTAGATTGGTCACGGCGACGCTGCTGCTGTTGCCATGTTGCATGGCCGCCGGGTGTTCCCCTGTAACAAACATGTATGGTTAGAAAGGCTAAAACGCTTTGGTTCTGTTCCACTTCCCATTAATTTTATTTTAAAAAACTCGTACGCAGACTGATAAACACTTAAATGTATTCTAAGAAACGGTATGTTTTATGTCTTGCACTTGTGTCCTTTTTAATGTCGTTTTTACAATCATACCATAACTTTAGATTGGTGTATGATTTTGAAAAAAACTTTTGAAAGCGTTCATGCCTATACCTCATACTAACATTAAATTCTCTCAGATTTAATGCCCTGTAGCGACATCATTAGACCCACTATTTCAATCTTCTTCTCTTCCCCATTCTCGACTCCCTCAATCTTTAGACTTTTATTTTCGAACTTTCTAAAGATGTATATATCTTCCTAAAACAATACGTCACGTTTTGACGTCAAACAATTATGAATATTATATAACGAAAGTTTGGCTACAACAAAACTTACAGTGGCAGATATATTAGATAAAAAGACGACTGTGTCAACTAACATATAGGCTACTTTCTTACATCATTTGGAGCGTTTCAAAAACTAGTTTTTTTTACTGCAGACCAAAGTAGACATTTATTATTATCATAAATAATCATTACACTGTGTATTACTCGTATAAATGGCGCCAAATTACATATAAATATATACAAATACTTTTTACGAATAAAGATAGGTATTTCATAATATTTATAGTTTTCACAGAAGTAAATATAAAATTAATAGAATACAATAAACGAGTGAAAAGCATTAAACAATTCAGAATATGAGACATTACAACATCATGTTGGGAAAATTATGTATAAATACACACAAATAAATTTAATAATTAGGTACGGCCTTGTAAGTGCCAATGGATTATATAAGCTAAAACTAAAAAAAGGAATAGAAATATTACGATGGATTAGAACCCTATCTTACTTGTTTCATTCAAAATCTATACACGTAATATAAAGTAAGTTTGTCTAATATTTTAATAATATATATATATATATATATATATATATATATATATATATATATATATATATATATATATATATATATATATATATATATATATATATATTTATGCTGATACGTATTCCTTTACGTATGTAAAAATATGATGAATAGTTACTATCTGGAGTACGTCCGTTCATTCTGCAGTCCATAAATTCGCAGTTCTGACGTTTCGCTAGAATCTCATCCAGCATTGAGGAGGTGAACCCAACAAGAGTAGAAGAGCGAGACCTTCTACTGTTGTTGGGTTCACCTCGTCAATGCTGGATGAGATTTTAGCGAAACGTCGGAACTGCGAATTTATGAACTGCAGAATGAACGGATGTACTCCAGATATTAACTATTCATCATATATATATATATATGTTTGTATATTTATATATATATAGTTAATAAATACTAATAAGTAATATAATTATACGTAATTATTAATTATTATAAATTATATAATTAATATTATATATATATATGTTTGTATATATATATATATATATATATATATATATATATATATATATATACTTATTAAATACTAATAAGTAATATAATTATACGTAATAATTAATTATTATAAATTATATAATTAATATTATATATATATATAAAATTAATAAATACTAATAAGTAATATAATTATACGTAATAATTAATTATTATAAATTATATAATTAATAATATATATATATATATATATATATATATATATATATATATATATAAATATGTTTGTATATATATAATTAATAAATGCTAATAAGTAATATAATTATACGTAATAATTATTTATTATAATTTATATAATTATTATATATATATATATATATATATATATATATATATATATATATATACACACACACACATATATATTACCAATCTTATCCGTATTCCCTTTATTATCATTAGAATTTGTTTTCTAATTTTGTTTTGAATCAACACATACAGATATTAAGTTTTTTAGTTTTCGAACAATTGAAAAATTATTGGTACAAAATTTATACTAGATTCGTGAATTAATCAATGTTTTATAGTATACATTTTTTACTTTAATAAATCACTCTTCAAACCTAACCTAATAAATCACTCAATCAGTTCTCGACCTAACCACTCTAGGGGGGTTTAAAGAACCGTATTATTTTCCAAGACGAGTTATGTACATTAAAAGTGAGTAGATTTATGCAATCTGTGTGTGAGTAATTCTAAACTCCCGTTCAGATTCATTCTGTAAAACTCGAAGGATGTTTGTAAGTTTAAACATAACATTTTCAATTCTTAAATGATGAATAGTAGATGGGACCATATTTGCTCGCAAGATCAACACAGCGTGTTGTTCTTAATTTGAATCCATATCTAATTCATTGAGTTTAATTATTTTCTTAGAAATTTAATATTGTAAAATAAATTCATTTTGTAAAGGTTTTCATTCTCCCCAGGGTGTGGATTATATAAGACGTTTAGATTTATTTTAAACAGTTAGAATGAAGTTGAAAACGTTTCAAGTAAAAGTTTTAAACTTGTGTCAGAAACATGTTTCTTTAGAAATATATTCAGGAACGAGGTATCAGTCATGCTCTGGTAGTTAGTTCGTGCATGAAGTTTGTGTTCAAGGCACAGTCTTGAACGATTCTGAAATATTTTTGCAAATAAATATTGTTTATCTGTGCTTTCTGAATAAGTAACCAATAATAACAAAAAAATCATTGTGTTAGCATAAACTTTGATGAGGTTGGTTCGGGAAATTAAAATGGTAGGCATATTAAAAACCAGCGTTAAAGTCTCCAAATGTTGCAACCCCTCGAAGGGGTTGTTATTCCCCCCGATACTGAGAAGTTAAATGTATTCAAACATTGAAAGCAATAACTTCAAATAATAAGATGCAGTTTAATTTATGAATAAATGCACAATAAACAAACGTGCATGCTATAAGTAAAGACAGTTATTTGTTGAATAAGTGAAAGAATTAATGAGGCAAATCTGACCTAAGATTTAGTTTCTATCAAGCTAAATTGCAACCCCCGTAATTTTATTTTAATGATGAACATTCGCATATATTTGGGTACAGTTTTCTGCCTTTCCTAACGTTGCAATATTTTCCCCTGTTTAAGCGTTTGGAGTGTCTCCATTTTCAAAGCTTGAATAGTATTTAAGAGTATGATTTAAGTTTTAAAAATGGATTCACTCCGAAACGAAAAATATTCGTAAGATATATGCAAATGAGTATAGTAGAAATGAGCATTCATTTTCAGTTGACTGAATTTATTGATTTATCATATATTTGTAAGTTATATTTTCTGATATTCGCAACACCAAATGAGTATTAATACTTTAGTGAACCCCAACAAATAATCTAGACACTAAGAAAAGGTACTACAGTAGCATAGCACTAAACGAAATATTAAATAGTCTCAAAGCGTAGAGTATAATACAGTCAAGACAATATAAAACAAAACTAAAAATACAGTAAACAAGTCAGACATAGATACGAATAGAAGCTATACCGACAACATGCAATAAATGATGATCTATGATATTATTTTAAAAAAATAGAAAGAATTTGGACCGACCCTAATGATTTAATGATTGGCTACTTTTGACCCTGTCACTTAGTAACCCCTCTATGGAAATGTTTTGGGGAAAGTTTAGACTGAGGGGCAACAAAATTATTTAAAGAAAAAGAAGATATAAAAATAATGTCATAATAAAGCAAGCTAAAAAGACACACTAAATATAACAAACATATTTCTTGAAAAAAAATGAGACAGAAATTTTAAATTGTTATGTAGTGGTTCTTACAATTTTTGCTATACGGTAAGAAAAAGTCCCGGATAGCGACTGTTTTCGAAAAATATCCAGGAAGAGCTGAAAGTTCAAAATAACATAAAATATGTGAAATGCAAAAGTGGACGAAATAGAGGATATTATTTTTCAAAATCGAAAAGGTGGTTATTGATACTAGAACACTCAAAATCACTTGTAACTTATATGATTGGTTTACATTAACAGAAAACCAAATAACTCTACAAAAATAAGCACATATCATTCACAATAAGACTAATACAAAGTCTATTTAAAAAACAAGAAAATAAAAAAACGACACAAGAGAAAACACAACGTGGCAATGATATTTTATGTTCCATAATGGGATTGAAATTACAGCCAACTACATCCGGTTTTGTGCTAAAAGCACGTTTAAAGGTATCGATTTTTTAAATCCTCATATACAGCCTGTTTTGCATCTTGTAAACTGAAATTTTAAAAATTATACACCATCATATTTATCAGACTCTATTAGTTACCCTATCGCTGTTCTTCCCTTAATCAATGCTCTTGCACTTTCCTTACTCTTGCTAGGACCCCAGTTCTTTATAAACTATAAGTATATATTATGAAAATTACTGTACTCAATATATTTTAGTACTCGTAATGTGTTTAATTTTCCAGGGATTGTTTTAAGGCACAGTAATTTTTTTTTAAACACACTACTTGTGTTGAGAATAAAGTATACAATTCGTAATGCTAAATCTATTAAAAGGGGATTATTCCAACACTTCTACAGTAAAATAGAACAAGTTGTAAGGACAGGATGCTTCATGCATGTGCTATTAGCTAATATCACGTCATGCTGTTGTTTTCGGCATTCACATCACTGACACTCAAGTAAGTTATTCCTGTACGTACACGACTCACCGTTGAGTACATGGACCATGACGCTGGCAGAGTCGGAACTAGAGGGCGAACAGGTGTAGTTCCCGGAATCCGCCGGCAGGGCGCGCGCAATCAGCAGTCTGCTGGTGCGCGTCTGTTTCTCCGTGACTACGCTGATGCCGCCACGTTGAGAGTAGTTGACAACATGAGCGCCACGGTACCAGTAGATGAAAGAAGGCGGATCTGGGGTCTGCAGTACTACGCAGGTCAAATTAATGTCGCTGCCGCTCTTCAGGTACAATTCGGAGTTGCCGACTATCTTCGCTTTGGAAACTGCAAATATAAATTTACTCATTAGGTCTTTGTTATTAGAGTCACACTTTTACGGCGAAAATAGCGACAAAACTAATGTAAACGAATTAACTCCTTTAGGTGTTAAAGGTTATCATATTTAGGACAACAGAGGATACATATATATTAAAAATAGGAGAACATTATAGAAAAGCTTGCGTATTAGGTGACAACAGTTCCTTACAAAATTCCAAAAGAGCTACACACCAGTACATCTCTATGATCACGTGACGAAGCAGATTTACTTCAGAAAATTGACTTTCCATCTTTATACTCTACGACTTCTGACGTCTGGTTAAATTCATGCCTTTACCTTGAAATATACCTTACAAAACCTTCCACACGCAATAATATATATGAAATGTGTAACGAAAAAAATTCCAAAAGTTGAATATAAAATATTATACATCGATATTTTATACTTTATAGTGCATCAAGTAAATTTAATCCAGCGGACAGGGCATCAATTTCTATTAAGGAATACGTAAATTATTAGTAAATATTTGGTTACATTAATTTTCAATAGATACGTAATCAGTGAGTTTTTTCTTAGAAATAAAAATTTATAAAATCTTTCTCAAAATTTAGGAAAGCTTGTGAAGGACTAAGTGTTGGAAGCACTTCTATGGAACAGCACAAGACAACTTCCTTTCCCTAAATCTCTTGCCAACTTTTGGTCTGTAATGGAGGAAATAAAGTCCTTGTGTGCCGATCGTTAGAGACATTTCCAATACTAGAAATTACTGAATTTTCTTTAAGAGAAAATACGATGTCAACTTCTACATTGTTTAATAATATGCATTCCCTTACAATAGATTCTACTCTTTAGAAAATTAATGGTATATAACTTGGACAGAAAATATCAGATAAATGCCAACATTGTAAATGAAAAATACTCTTAGATAAATGTACAGAAGCGACTCTTTGAGTCTCCGTCAAGCATTTTCCATTGTATAAAAAATAATTATTAATCAAATCAAAGTGATTCCTTGAACCTCGTCCTAACTGACAGCGCTTTTATCTATTTTAATAGGTCTTCCAAGAAAACACTACAAATATTTCTCGGAAATATTATGAAATTGATAAAGAATTAAACAAAACGGAATTCTCATAAATATCAAAGCAAATTCCATTCAAAGACACTTGTTTAAGTAAATGCATTATGTATTCAACCGTGAGTATCCTGAAATGGAAATAGCGCAGTTATTTGTATATAAATTTAAATCATCTGAAGGTAAAACTATTACAAAATAAAAATCCTTTTTGAAAAACAGATAATTTGAATCTACTTTACGTCGGAGAATTCCATACAAGCGTTCACTGGAAAAATGGAAAACGCTTGGTTGACTTCTGTAATTAAATTAAAATGATTTATTCCAGTGACTTGAGTGAGAATTGGTTTTCTAAAAGTACGAGTATTTTTCGTAACCCAGTGTTTAAATCACTAAAAAGTAAGAACAGACTTGAAAAAGTTATAAAGCATTTAATACACGAATTGAAAAAAATACGTCATCGAAGATGCACAAATAACATGGTAAATTTAGGTAGTTTTGATAAACGTAGTGAAAGTAGAAAATATAAAAACTACAGTAATAAAGAAAAACTATAACCTAAACTTCAAACCTGGATAAAGTGGTCGACATGAATTGATTACTGAGGCATGTTCTGAAAATTAAATCTGATATTTGGATAATAATAGGAAAGGTTTATACAAAACGCGTGTCAAATGGTGTTATGTTTGTTACTATTAGAAATTCTGGAGTAGACTTTTAAGGTACAGTCAAAACCAAAATGATTTGCGAAAGGTTGGAAGAGCGACTGTAGGTATGTATAACACATATATTAGTGAAATGAGCGTTAGTATGATGTCAGCACTAGCTGGAAAGTAAAATCAGATTTTCTATAATCAGTTACTACATGAGACAAAATTACAGCGGTAGACTATACAAAATGTTTTAAACAACCAAGTTTTTACTATACTGTAATAATTATTGAAATTAATCCATTCATTTACAATTTACGGTTTATAAGTAATGTTTATATAAATCAGGGCAGAACTATTGAAGATGACGTTTCACTCTATAGCGAGCAAAAATAATCAGTATAATTGAAAATAAAAACATATTCATATAATATCGGCTCACCTACGACATTCAACTTGAAGGCTTGACTGATTTTGGGCTCAGTGCTGACTTGGCACTCGTACGTCCCAGAGTCTCGCTTCTGCGGGGAACTCACTTTCAGCGTCCATTCGTCGGTGCCGTCTGAATGTAAGGACTGGAAACGCTGGTCATTGGTATATGTCAGGATACCGACTGTCAGGATGTGCAAGTCTCGTTTCCTTATCCAGGACACCTGCAACCGCAAGGGGGATAAATCATTACAGAATTCACCTCGTAATAGAAAGGTGACACAGTGTCACAATGTTAATTATGTGGTTACTGTTGCATAATATAATACAAGATAAACGACATTGGAGCTGCTAAGCACTGACTCACCGATCTGTCTCCCAAGTTCCTGACGCGGCAATGGAGGTACGCGCTCTGACCAACCGTTGAAGTCACTTCCCTTCGCGTGGAGTTGTCGAAGTATGGCTGCGAAAATGGTTGTTCCCAATAGTTAAGGTTCTCCACCACCGAAGTTCCTGTACAAAAATGTTCTTTTTAAATACAGAAACAAGGTTCAAGACTAATTTCAAAATCAGCCACAATAATATCCACAACATATGATTTCATACAACAGCTATTCTTCTCTTAATTTGGAGGGTGTGTTTAAATATTTCTAATTTAAATTTCCAACAAATATAGAAATATCGTACACAAATTCAAATAATTATACACTAAACACATAAATGCCCGTCGGTTGCGAGGAAAGTATCATATGTTATGTATTGTGTAAGGAATATTTTTAGCTATGTTTGTTTATTATTTAAATTTATATTTACGTTGTAAATTTATAATAGTATTATATACTTCTCTTTTATTGTATAGGTTATTGCTTTTTCTCACAGGACATTAGGTAATACTTTATCTATATAACTAAAGATGAACTTTTAATTTATATAAAATTACATTTAACAGAAAAACCTTATTATTCACGCAAAACAGAAATAGAGGTTATATTTTGAGAAAATTAAAACGTAACTTAAATTTATATATTTAAACTTATCTATAGATTTATTTCATACGTTTAAACGCAACAAAACTTATATCAAGTTCTGGTGAGTGAAAATTTGTATAAATAATATTACATATATAAAATCCATTTAACATAGTTATATTAAAATTTGCTACAAAATATTTGGTTAAGATTAAATGTTTTCTAGCATAGGATAATTGGCTAGTGAATTGAAGGGGTAGCCCTCCATTTTCTTACAGTTATATGTAGAGCCCTATGTAAGAATATTTATTCTGTATATATATATATATATATATATACAACGTATCAATTACAGCTGTCGGCTGCTCTCTGCCTCCCTTTTCCAATGTCTTTAATACCTTTCTAGGTTTCCTATAGTCATTGCTTCGTTGATATCATAACGCCAACTTGTTCTTGGCCATCTGCTCCTTCTTTTCTCAGGCAGAATCGACTCTAGTACCTTTCTGGGCCAACTCTTCTGCTATACTCTTTATGTGTCAAAACCATGCTAATAATCTTCTTTTTACATCTTCCCTTATATTTTCATCTTTTTTTCAGTTTGTTTCGCATTTTGTAATTTTTGACCCTTTAAAGTCTTGATTTACCGTAGCTTCGTCGTAAATAGTTCATTTCCATCGTCAATACTTTGTTACTATTATAACAATGCTAGCATTAAATATAAAAAATAATAACTATTCCTAACCAATTGTTAAGGTTACTAGCAATAATAAAGCGATTTATGTTTCTATAAGGTCAATATAACTATTAATAATAACACGTAGTTCTAAAAGAACAACTTTCAAATGGACCTTCATTTTTGTAAAGCCATGCTACAGCGATTTCGTTTCTTTTGCAACTCGTTCTTCATTTTTTGTTTAGTAATACTTAAAAACTTTAATCAAAAAAGAGTAGTATTTGTTATTAACATCAACTATTACCATGTACGATATAACAAACTTACATTACCTCCAGAGTAACCTATACTAATTAGTAAGGAGTAAGACCTCTGAGAACTGGTAAAGCGAAACAGTTAACGCCGGCATTGATGTCTCCTACATATAATTTTAAAGAGGAATTCCTTGAACAACAAAAATGTAAAGAATAGAATATGATAATTACTTAAAAACAAACTTCAATTGTTTCTAAGTAACAAACTTTAAAGTCTTTTATTCTAATTGTTTCGGTGAAAATTAATTTTCCTTTTAATTGATACAAACTGAGCTTCTAGCGAATGTTGTTTCCGTGAATGTTTTAGCGCACAATGAATAATTCATCCAAGAGTTTTCCAGCAGGTTGGCCATTAGGCTAACGATGTTGAGGGAAAAATATTGTTCCCGGAATTCTTTCTTCTGTCAGCACTGATTAAGTTATACGCTTTCCTTGATTCGATTCGTCTTTCACAGAGGTCTGAAAAACTTTATTATTTGGTTTCTTTAAAACATTTATTCGTTTTCTTGGCCTGTTAATGGTGTATATCGTTTGATTGTTTCATTTTTCATTTACATATTTTACTTTTGTTTATTGTTTGATTCGATTCGAATTTTTTTTAAATTTCGTCTGAAATTGTTTTATATTTTCTTTTCTTAAAGTTTCTCAACTTGGCTTTGTTTGATTCCGTTCTTTTAAGGTAAAGTATTTTACATCCATTTTTATTTCCTAAAACTTCGTAGGTTTATTTTGCCTTGCAGGGTTCAATTAAAGTAATAGTCTATCTAGTACTATCGGCACCACGAGACTTTAATTAAAAAACAAATGAATTATAAAAACTTTATATGTGCTAGCCAATCGTTGAAATTTCTAATATTAATAAAGCTTATTATATTAATACGGCCCATAAAACTAATAGTAATTATTAAGTAACAATCATTTAGGCTTTAGGAGAAAACAGTCGATTTTCCAGTCTGAATTGTTTTTCATTACTCTAATGTACTTAGCAAATGTATGATACGATACAGTTTAACAGGGCAAAATCCCAGTTACCCGAATGTTTTAAAATAATTTATCACTTGTAAATGAACACCCCATATACGTCTTGGTTGTAACCATCTTTAGAGATACTCTGAAGAACTTGGTAACCAAAATGTATATAAGGCCTTCCTTAATTTACAGTTAAAAAAATATTTTCAAAAAGGCTTGTGATTGGGTTTTTGTGTGATTAATTATATCTACATGAATTGACTTGTCTACAGTATTGGCTTTACACAAACTATCATAAAAAGTCCTAAAATCACCTTCGAAAATATACTCATTTCAGTGTCATGAATAGGGAAATAAATACTCGGATAACATTTTGGTAGACGTTATTTCATAATTTAAGTTAAACAAATTATTTTGAGGACGTCTGATAATTTTATTTCAATTAAACTTTCATTTTTTTAATTGCAGAAAATAGCCTGAAAGTTCGTTACGTAAAAGGTATGTGAAGATGTCCGTCATTAGTAAACAACCGACCATTAAGGCCTTTAATCGACTCAAGAACTCTCAGTGAAACTCCAGTTCTTGCTCTGTAATTAATCTTTCTGCGGCGCAAGATAGGCAATCTTGCTAACCTAAAGTTAGTTATAAGTACTGTACTTTATAAAGTGTCACTATTGTGGTCCTAATTTCTCTAGTTATTCTAGAAATCAAGTTTTTCTAAATTGGGATCCCATTTAAATCTTGATTTTTACGGTGCCCCTGCTTACACTATAACGAGTTGTGTGGTATTGTGTGGAATGAGTTCAACAAATTTTTTAATTGGCAACGATCCTCAACCAGTAATTAATTGGCGTTAGAGGCTCGGACCGCTTGATATTCTAACCCCTTTAATGTCAATATCCTATTAGCGAAATTACGGCGTCGTGTATGGAGTAGGAGCTTTGTCTAGTTGATTTAATTAGTGCGGTCGAAATCAGTTGTTATTTATAACTGCGTGAGTCTCCTGATGGGACAATACAACAGGCTAATAATTGGGAGTTGCAATAATCTTTTACTCCACTTTATTATAAAGATTTGATTCATGTTTTTGTGCCTAGAATGTAGAGGCATGCCCAATAAAATCGGAATGTCTGTAATAAAGTGGGGCATCTCGTGAAAATATCTGTAATAAAATAGGATTCTTTGTAATAAATTGGGAGTGTTCGTAATATAATCGGAATGTTTGTAACTAAGTTGGAAAGCTAGTTATAAGGCGAGTGTCTATAATCAGGTTGAGTGTCATGAAGTTCCTCCACTTTCCTCCCTGGAAGGTGGGAGCGTTTGAATAATCGTGAAAGAGTCTATTATGAAGTGGGAGGGTCGGCAATGAAAGTGGTAGTGACAGTTATAATGTGAGAGCATCTGTAATAAAATAGGATTCTTTGTAATAAAGTGGGAGTGTTAATCATAAAGGTTGAACATTATTCCGTAAGAATAAAACATTAAATGCTTTATGCAGAGGAACGGATAGGGTTAGAACGTGAACAAAAAAGTAAGAAAAGTATAAAACAACATTAATTTATATTGACGGACCATAATATAGTTCTCATTAAAGTCTCTCAAGAAAAGGGTAACTAGACGCCATAATCTCCGTCATTCTACACTCGAAGTGGATAAAACTAGAATTAAGTAAATTTCTTTTCACTATAACTTTAGCTTTAGTCTTACGATGAAGCTCATTTATTTATTAAAGTCTATTTACCGTTTTATAGTGACATACCTCTGCCGACCAAGAGACATTGACTTTTCTGATGCACAAATCAGTCATTCAGACTCCCACATTGCTTACGGATTGGCCCTTTAAATATTGTAATACTTTTTTTAAACCCATTCCTACATTTGGGATTAAATTTTCGACGCTCAACTCAAACGTGACCGGCAGCCCTACGCCCAGATTTTCACCGGTCCCACTTTTAACGTTTTATGGAAAATATGGATTATTCAAAAGGCCTAATTTGCAACTTCCCCTCCACTTTGTACTGTGTTGGTTGTCGTCACCGTATCAAGCGGGCGTTTTCGCTCTGCGGCTTGACAGCATGACAGCGACGCAGGAATTGAAATTATTTTTTGCTGTAGTACTTTAACCAATATAAAACGTGTGCTATTTACCCTTGTGCAAGGTTATGGCACCGTATATATTATATACTTATAGTAATAATGGTATAAGTTGATCTTTAATGAGCAATAAATTGTTTTAAATACCTAAACACAAGAGGTTACATTGATAAATTTACGTTTATCTACTAAAATGCAACTGCTATAAAATACTTATGAAACAATATCTTATGTAAATTTAAAAAAAAAAATTTGGAAATTATACCTTCTGAAACAGAAAATAATTACTGTAGCAGAAGCTACAATATTCAACGAATAAAGTTATAAAAACCTGGGTTCTAGGTAGGTTTGAACTATATTCATGTTACAAGTCTAGCACTTTGGCACTGGACCAACTATCTGATTGCTAGAAATTCATTAGTTAAAGATATACATGATTTTTTTATTTTTCTGCATTTTGGTTGTCGCGAAATCTCAATTGTACAAATTGGGGGTTTGCTTAAATATTTGCTATGGTTAAAATATAATATCGTAATTAATGCTTTAGGATTAAAAATGAATGGAAAGTATAAAATAAACAAACGATCTGGATTAACGTTATCGAACCTTGCATCACAAACGGACAATGCAAAACGAATTCGAAGAGAAACAATACAATGCAAGTGATGAAAAAAAGAAAGCGTATAAATACTAACAAACAAAAACAATACAAAACACTATCCTACATAGAAAGGATAAATTGGAAAATTGCAAGGAAATTATTTTTCTATTTTGCCACCTAATATTGTTATTCTGACATGTACAAGATCGTGAGGCTACACGTGTCTCTGACCTTGAGATCGCTAGGGTGGACTGGGCTGGAGTGCGGGGTCAAAACGCAACACTTCAGAAAACATCCGTGTGTTTTAAGAGTTAACAACTCTAATTAACTAAATTATAATATTGTAATAGTTCGATGTAGACATGATCTTTAAATGTGTTGCTCTGCTTCTGCGAAGAAAGTGACGATATATATATATATATATATATATATATATATATATATATATATATATATATATATATATTGAATAATGTTATCAGTTAGGCTAGTAGTCAAATAATAGAGCAGAGCAAGGGACACCGTTAAACCTCAAGCACTGTATATACAGATTAAAAGTTAAAATAAAATTATAACTTTCAGATCGAAAGTAATTATAAAATGAAGAAATTACAATAATTTTTTTCTTTAACGAAATAAGTAGGCATTGACTTGAAAACCTTTTTTCACAATACTTGTCTTAGGCGTCTATCCACAAATTTTGATATAAGATAGACCTGTTATGAAAACAATGAGTTGACATAACGTTTTGTGTTTATGTCATTTCAAATAATCGTTTAATATATATAAATACAAATTATTTATCAAAAGATATAAGCTTAAAGCACAGTCAGACGGTAAATATGTATAGCACGAATATACAAAATTAGGACAACGGTTTATATACTCTTAAGAACTACATAACGAGACGACTGTAACCTGTTTTGAAATATATTCAAGTGAAACAAAAACAATTAGAAAACGAAACAAAAAAGACGGAAAAAATAAGAACTAAGATATACAGTGTATCAGATAATGAATCTAAATAAAGAAAAGAAATAAAACCACTAACATACACATTATTTATTTCTGATATAACCAATATCTACATATTTTCCTTTCCAACTGATAAACGTCTGATTTCATCCACAAAACTGAATATTAGAGAGTGAAATCAATATAGATAAAGCTTTTTCAAATAAATACATCTCCTTAATATCGTATTTCACGAAAGAAAATGTTAATAATGCAGACAATGAACAATAGAAACCTTGTGAGCAACAGAAGCGGGTAACAAAATCAGATAAAACAGAGAAACATAAATATGAAATTGAAATTAGTTGACGGAATGGTCACTAGAGAGTGCTAGGATCGCATTTAATTAAAGTTTACAAAATTATTCCTTGTAGTGGAAAAAACAAGGATATGGATGTTCCTATATGGGTAATCTTATCCTGAAGATATTGTAGACGAGGAAAGAAATATCCACAAATGAAATTGATAGAAAGACAATGGAAGCAAAGGATATCGACGGATGCAGATCACTTAGAGCAAAGGATATTCGAGAAGTGAATGGACTCCAATTTCAAAGGTGTATGTCTGATGTACATTATTAGCAGTGGTGCCATCTATCATCATCGAAGAAAATATGTGTTTACGATTAGTTTTAAACGCATTAACAACTTAACAAATCTATTTATTATTTTAATCTAATATTTATAAATAAATGTCAGTTAAAACATTTCTTTTGATACGAAAAGAGAAAGTTATATTCTTAGAAGTACGATTTTCTTAAACCGATGATTACATGCGGCTGATGTGGCGATTAACTATAAGGTTGCTTCATTCAAACCGTCTATCTGAAACCAATTTCCTGTTTCAATCTTGATTTACTAGATTCTTCTACGAGAATCATCGATCAAATTTTATATTAATTTCGCCAACAAGTTTCTTATTGTTTGTTCGTTTATACAATGAACTTCTTCAACCTTCCAAGACAATTTTTTAAAGAATTCTTCTTTATTTCTACGTTGGTAACTAGAAACTATCTTTGCTATTCATGTACAAAAGCACTACATGTAATAAAAGCCTCTTAAATAGTTCGTCTTGGGCTTTTTTAAATCAATTTTAAAACTTACACATTTTATATAACGACAGTTTTATAAGGTTGTAGTGATAATAACGTTAGCATTAGACTAGCATCCACTAGAAACTGAAAAGCCAACTGACGGCTTTAACGTATTCAGTAAATGAAGTGCCATCCATCTTATGAAGTTAACTATTTCACTCCGAGTGACGAATAAGGGTGCACCTGTCACGATTTATGTTTTATAAGACGTCCCCTAGAGTGACCCAGTTGCAGACTATGTCGGAGAGAATATTAAGGTTTCAGGAGCGAGTAAAGTTATTCTGAGTATATTGAGCTAGGCTAATATTTTAATCTCATGAGTTTTATTGTATTTATTATTTGAACTTCGTTTTAAACTTTATAATATAATACCAGCAAGTAATAAAAACAAAATTTGTTTGGAGTTAATTCCTACCTAGGTCAACAAAGAAAAAAATTAATTTATTTGGTTATTTTTATTGAATTACAATTAACATATTAAAAGTAGCAAAACCTATGCGTTACAACAGCTGTTCTAACAAATAACATATAACATAAAATCAGATTTTTTTATATATCATTTGTTAGCACGTATTTTAAGCCAAATGAGACAAAATAACTATATTGCATACCTTGCCCCTATGTAAAACGTTTTTCTTTCATATAAAACTAAAATAATTCATTATTAAATTTAAGTATTGAATTATTATTTTAAAAAACTATTTTATCATCAAATGTCATCTACATTTGTTTAAAAAAAATATAACTTGAGTGATTGTTTTTATAAAGTGTTTTATTAGAAAATTTGAACTATATATATGAAGGGTAATAACTAATAATAGGAATTGAAAAGTCATAAATGAAAATTATTTTTAGAATTATTTAGTCTGTGAATCAGACGAAATGTTATCAGGATAATTTAGTAAATTTGTCATCATCCAGTAAATGTTTTCTGTTTAATACATTTTTTGTATTATTAACTACATTGACTAGATTCTAACGGAATCTTTATTAACTAACTGAATTCTTTAAATGAGCTATTCACTTCATCTGGTGACCCCACTGATTGTCACTTTGATTGTAAAATGTAATATTTTTTTAAAAATTGAATGCAACAGAACATTTACAAAAACATACAAACATTGCGCAAACAATATACTCAAACATCACACGTTCGGAAGAATTCACCATGTCCGGGAATTTCCCCTACAACGGTAGTATTTAAATAAAAAATATTTCCGCTGTCGGATCGACTCAACGCTGCAAAGGCTATGACAGCTCCGGGAATATATTTGTTCGTCAGCCAAATCGATTGTAAAGGCGATGCACGGTGACTATACGGTACGGGACCGCCCTTTGTATGTCTGACCGTCGTAGCCATTGTTTTACCCCTGATTGTACGAGTGGTGACAAAAGGGTTGTTTAGGTTAGGGGTTGTAGAGGCGGCGCTGACAAAGATGGAGATGTTCGGCATTTGTATACCCGTTTAACTTTAACGTCACAAAAATATTAGTTTTTTATAATTTTTTTTTAACCATAAAACCAGTTGTTTTAAAACAATATTGGGTAAATGTTATCAGAAAATATGTGGGCGTGGAAATCTGTTTAATGAGAAAAACTTCAACTTTTCACTAAACAAATAAACGCATTGTTGAACCGATCAATTTTGTGAATTTTTAAAATTTACTCAGATGTTGTTTAGTTTTCAATCGCACGATTCGATCTTCGTCAGTGACTCGACAATATTACTGGCGAAGACCGCTTCGAACTATCTTGAAAGGTTTCTTATCCCCATACGTTTTGCATACATTTACTCAAGTTATAAACTTGTTAAGTCTTTAAATTGTTTTATCTACTAAACTTATGTGTTACGTTTAGTATTGATTTAGAAATAGTACTGTTTAGTAATAAAATCGATTTAAATAAGGTAGAACTTTAATTGTTCGATAGAATTTGGAAAACCCAATCAATTATCCGGACAGCTTTTGGATAAACAAAAATTTGGATACTTGGATTTTTTTCGAAAAAAGAGTAAATTTTAATTAATAATTGTATGCATGTTTTAAATGGGATACAATATTTTTTAATTTTTTTCTTAAGCTTCTAATGTTTTCCACAAGAATCGGAACCAGGTTTCTCATAGAGAAACCTGTTGCAAAAATTACTTGTAGACGGTATCTTCTAATTCTTTGTTTTGCAGACTTCATTGATTTTCTTGAACAACTGTTTTCTTCATTTTTAAGCACTGACACGAAGTTTAAAATTGTAGGCTTGCTCCTTTTAATGTCTGAAATCTCAGCCAAAGTTTCACACCCAACTCGTACCCTATATCTGTTTGGTTTATAATGAGTTTATCCGCTAACGATAAGGCAACTCATATATCTGTTTGGTCTATGAGTTTATCCGTTTATCTATAAAGCACTTCGTATATCTTTAGGAGCCAAGGTGTACAACCAAATGCATTTACAAACCGACGATGAACAAGGACTGACGTCGTAGGTTTCTGTAAATATATTTTTTCTTAATTTCAAAAACTTTTTCTCTCTTAATTTATTTTCTTAAAATCTGAAATCTATGCTGATAACCCAAGAATCAACGCAGTTTGGATGTTTGGAGGTATGTTGTATTTTATTCTATGTTTTACTAAAGTTCAATAACAAAAAACCCTATTGCGTGTTTTCCCTTCATAAAAATAACATTATTTCCGGTCCACAATAAGGACCATTGTGTGTTCTTCGCAGGACATTAGTTTGTTTTTTTATTTTCCCCCTATTCACTGACTAATGGAAACTTTCAAGTTTCGATGGTTTTTTCGGAGGTTAATATAACCTTTTAAGAATGAACATCGAATTTCTTATTACAAATAGTATCACATTGAGAAGACAGTCACAGCGTGGTTGTGGACCAGCCACTGCTATCGATATCTCGTATACAGTTATGCATAGGTAGAATATTATTGCTTATAAGATTAAAAACATTGGCATAAAGTTAAGACAATTAATAACTGTCAAAGGCGAAACAAAAGTCAAGACAACGCAACAAATGTAATGAAACCGAAGCAATCGTTACACCACGGACCAAATTTTATGACAGCGAAACAACTTACAACAATGCAGCAAATGTTATGACAGCTGAAAAATGTTATACCAGAGCAACAAATGTTATGACAGTTAAAAATGGTTATACCTGTTGAAGAAATGTTATTACAGTTAAAGCTGGTTATACTAGTGGAAGAAATGTTATGACAGTTAAAAAAAGGCTTATTCCAGTGGAACAAATCTTATGAGAGTGATATTAATGGTATACCAATTCATCAAATGCTATGAAAGCTAAACAAAGGTTATACCAGTGCAACTAATGTTATGCCAGTTAAAAATAGGTTATATCAGGGGAACAGATGTTATGAAAATTTTAAAAAAGGTATACCAGTGAAACAATCTTTATGAGGGCAAAATGAACAACTCACCAATGAAACAAATGTTATGAAAGCTAAACAAAGGTTATACCAGCGCAACTAATCTTATGCCAGTTAAAAATAGGTTATATCAGGGGAACAGATGTTATGAAAATTTAAAAAAGGTATATCAGTGAAACAATCCTTATGAGGGCGAAATGAACATTACACCAATGAAACAAGTGCTATGAGAGCCAAACAAAGGTTATAGCAGTGCAACAAATCTTATGCCAGTTACAAATAGGTTATATCAGCGGAACAGATGTTATGAAAATTAAAAAAAAGGTATACCAGTGAAACAATCCTTATGAGGGTGAAATGAACATTACACCAATGAAACAAATGCTATGATAGCTAAACAAATATTATACCAGTGCAACTAATGTTATTACAGTTAAAAATAGGTTATATCATAGGAACAGATGTTATGAAAATTAAAAAAAAAAGCTATACCAGTGAAACAATCCTTATGAGGGCAAAATGAACATTACACCAATGAAACAAATGTTATGACAGCCAAACAAGGTTATATAAATAAATGATCAGAAAGTCAAAAAAACTTTTATAACAGTGCAGCAAATCTAATTAGGCTGAAACAAGCGTTATACTAGAGCAAAACCTGTTGTGGTAGAAAGACAATTCCTAATAATACAAAAACATTTCTATGAAAATAAATAAACGTTATACCAATGAAACAGATGCTTCACCGGTAGAGCAAAAGTTATATCAATGCAAAAATATCTAATCAGTACGACACCAATGTTAAAATGGTATGGCAATGACACTATTTATTAGGAATATACTGTGGTTGAATTTAATAATAAATACACAAAAACCTCTTAACCACAAACTTTCTTTAATTTACCCTAATGTACATTTCAGTTACAAAGTAACCATCCTCAGAGGGATAACATACAAAGACTGACAAAGACGGCAGTCTTTGTATGTTATCCCTCTGAGGATGGTTACTTTGTAACTGAAATGTACATTAGGGTAAATTAAAGAAAGTTTGTGGTTAAGAGGTTTTTGTGTATTTATTATGGCAATGACACAAACGTTTTATTAATAAAACTAATATTGTGACATAGAAATAAACGTTAAACCAGTAATGACAGAGACACAAATATTATGAAAAAAACGTTTACACCTGTGTAAAAACAAGTATAACAGTGAAGGAAATAATATACCACTGCAAATGTTATGACCATCAAATCAATGTTATGCGAATGAGACAGATTTTATGACAACGAAACAAAAGTTTTATTCGTGCAGCTATTGTTAAGACAGTAAAACGAACGTCATACCGGTGCAACACCTGTGGAAGTGAATCAAACGTATGCCAGTGCAAAAACGTGTTTTACCAGTAATTCAAATGTTATGACAGTAAAATAAACGATTATATTGCAACAATTTTACAACGACGAAACTTTGTACTAATAACAAAAGTGTTATAAAAATTACAAAATTTACGTCTGTGAAGGAAATATTATTACAGTGAAACCATTGTTATAAAAGTGAAACCAACCTTCGACTACTGCAGAAAACATTATCATAAGGAAAATAGTTATGACAGTAGAGCAAACATTATAATAATCAAATAATACCTATTACAGTAACATTAATGTCTACACCGGTGAAACAAGCCTAACTTGTGCCGGTGCCGTGCCTAGTGACACTGTAAAACAAGCCTAGTGAAACGATTCATCCTAATTTTAATCCAAACTGTACTCTAATATTTATTCACATTTTAACGTAAGTTTTCCGTTTTAAATATTTTCAGAGACGTTCTTCTTATTTAAAATTCTCCACCGGTCTCGTCAATTGAAATAATCTATTCACGCCTTTATCAAAAGATTTAAAACTTGTTATTTCGCAAGAGTCGTACCTTCGGTGATTTAAATTCGAGTAAAACTGAACGCGTTATTTACGTTACACAGTACTCCCAGGCGAATACATAATGCATCTTCTTGTCCTCTATACAAGTCTCTTCGAAATAAAAAAAGAAATCTCGGAAGTAAAATGCTTTGCTATTTATGAGAATCCAGTTTTGTTTAACTTTTTACCGATGCTACATGAGTTCGAAGAAAATGTTCTCTAGGTAACCCATTAATATAGATAAAAGAGACGACACATTTATGATATTGAACAAGTTGAAAGTAATATACATCTTTTTTAGTGAAAGTATATCTAGAAATGTGAGATGGATTTGGTGTCGCATTAATTACGCGTAGTTCACTGTTGCTCTACTAGTAGCATTAGTGTTTGGTGTGTTTTGTAGGAAGTGTGATCGTTGCCCAATGCTTGCAGCGGTATCTGTCACTGGCAAAATTGCAGTACACTTATTTTAATTTATCTTGTCGAGTAAGAGTAGAAGGTTACAACTGTGTGTGTTTGTTTTTAAATTTCAGGGTAAACATTTCACTACCTTGAATTATAAGATCCTAACTTTACCAAAAACAGGAGGCTTTTTGAGGTCATTTAATTTCGCGAAACTCCTGCTAGCCATTTTGACAACAGAGAATAGTGTCAAAGCTACGTCATTTTCCTGAGATACTCATATCTAAGTCTCTGATTACTATGAGCATAGTTGCACTCGGAATATTGTGGACAGTGAAATTAAACTGTAGAACTTCCTGAACAATGATTAATAAATAACAATAACCCTTGCTACAAATATCTAAACACCCATGATGTACATTTCGCCAACACAGTTAGCATCATCAGAAGGTTACAAACATACTCAACAATTCTTCTGTTCAATTCAGTCTTCCTGAACAAAGATAAATGTGTTGGGCGTCCTAAACCCGGAGTGTCCCTGATGTTATCGAGCTATAGTAGAAATACTGTCGCAAAACTACAAGGAAAAAACTATTTCATTACAACTTAATTTCAGTATTGATTTCGCCTATTTCCTTTTTCAAACGTTACCTATTTGTTAGGTTATTAAGAATCAAACATTTACTCCAAACTCTCTATCCCTTTACATTCGCGCATCGGTTAACAGTCTCACACTTAAAAGCGTTTCAGAACGTCCTAAGTAAACGTTTTTTAATTGGGCCAATGTCCATTAGTTTTAAATCTCGTTCACAGATGGCAGTCCATTTAACTACTTACGGAACAACGTATTTTGACATTTCCACTCGTTCAGTTATACATTGTTTGCAGCCATCTTTAACTTGTCTGCTTTGCTACTGTAATGAATGAATGAAAATAGACACGATAAGCGTGTTGTACAACCTAAATCGACTCGCCCAAACCATTTTCCAAAGCTATCATTACAGATAATTCCAGATTTACGCAACGCGGCACAATTTATTAGGAGCGATATTTGCTCCAATAAAAACCCTCCCTTTTTAAACACAAATCATTTCTGCTCCCTATTCAACCCTTTACGCTGTAGATTATTTAATTTTACAACTGGCCTTATTCATTAAAATAATTGTTTAATGAGGGAGTAAATGCTTTTTGTCAACCTGTGTATTTTTTTCCAAACCGAGGAAAACACAACGCTGTCGCAAACTGGGTCTTAAACAAAGCAGGGGCAATACAACGCATTCCCCTTCTGGGTCCTAACAGGGCTAGGGAAATACAACGAAGTCAGAAACTGGGCTTTAGAAGAGGAAAAAGGCAATACTACGCAGTCCCTCTATGGGGCTATGACACGGCAGGGGGAATACAACGCAGTCCAACGTCTGTTGCTACAAAAACAAGAGGAAATACAACGCAGTAGCAGTCTGGGGCTTAAAAAAGGCAGGGGAATACAGCGCATTTCCCCTCAAGGGCTGTAGCCCCTCCTTGTTATAGGAGGGGCAATACAACTCAGTCCCCCTCTGGCGCTACAACCAGGCAGGGGTATTACAACGCAGTTGCCCTATTGGGCTTACAAACACTTTATTCTCCTTTAATATTAAAGGAAGACACTTACCACGCTTCACGACTTTACGGCCTTTAAAACGCTCATATCTGCGGTTGCATTTCTGTGGTTAATTATTTACTTCATCTTAGGAAGGACTTTAATATCCCATTGTAATTATAGATGAGTGCGAATCGCGAGAAATACTTACCCACCAATATTTACGTGGCTTAACAATAAAAAAAGGATCTATTTCACTACTTGTTTTTTTTTTTAATAAGTAATTCAAAACGATCCCTTTAAAATTAGAAAAACTTTTAATTACCAAACTTTAAATATTTATTTTAAAATACTAAACTTTACTTAGAGCACTTTAAAAGTAGTGAAGCGATTTAATTAAATTTAAGTGATATTCTAAAACAGTAATTAAATTTAATAGTTCTAACTTCTAGATCCTATTTCATAACCATGCATTTTCCACATTTTAGGTTTGAAAACATTATAATATTTTTACATTTATAAGTAACCATATAAACTAAAATAAATTACAGGGGAAGTTATTATTGTTATTTATTTTATTCTTTGTTACTGACTATATAAAGATTTAGTTAGTTTCACTTGTTTTCAGTGTGCGAAACTCCTGATCATTCAATTCGAGTTTCGCTACATTGAATTGATGAAAAGCTTCGAGCATTTTTTTTAAATAATCTTGTTGTTGAAATATTTGTAATTAAATACCCAGGGAACAAACTGTCGTCTCTTCTGGTGATCTGCAACTTTCAATTCTTGCGTCTACCGAATTTTATAGGGGTGATAATGGAGATAGTATCAAAGAATTCAGCATACAGAAAAACATCTTAAACCTGATTGTTGAGAAAGCGACGTACTGATTTTGCTGGGCTAACAGCCACACTATCACGAACCAACGCAATGTTCTGTTCTGTTTAGCAGAACGACGTTGTCCAGGATTTTTAAGATCGACTGTTGAACACATCAAAAAGAACTACTTCATGAGTCTGTGAACTGTTGATTCATTCGGCGCTTCATTACGTCCTAGAGTACCGCGAAGTCACCTGACAGTAGCCTCATAACTCTCTCCACTCTGACAAAATGTTTTAACGATTACAACTCGTTCCGCAAAAGTAAACTTAACCATGTTTAGACAAATAATGCAAGAATGAAAAAGATATCAGCTGTTCCAAAAAAAATCGGAATGTTTCCAAAAAGAGAAACGAGGACAAACATTGTGGCGAACCAATAAACAAAAATTTAGCAACCGTTTAAAAAGCGGCGCTATTTTTGAACCACCATTTTCATTAATAAAGTTGTAATACAATCACACTTACGTCATTTTGAAATTTATATGGTTTATGTTATGATTCCTATTTTAATTATATTTCACTTGAGGCTATGTTAAAAGTATTTACTGAGTATTTACGTGAGTAAAATCAATATTTATTTTACACATATAAACGTAAACCTGTCACGAAATTTAGATGAGCTAAAGAATATAAAATATACAGCCTTATCATGAAACATATTATACTAAATAAACAAAATTACATCGATTCAAAGTTGGAAATAGTAAAAATATTAAAGTTTTTAGAGAGTATTTCTTGAACACAACTACCTAGTTACCTTGTCTTACTATTAGACGATTTGATTAGTTTCACCGAAGCCATCTTGCACCTTGGCATTTCAATGGGCTGTAAACTTGCAGTAAAACTGAACACTTCGACTGATTTAAACTCAAGTTGGTTTAGACACTTCTCTATAATTATTCAATTTCAATTAATTTACTCATGGCATTGGACAGTCAAATACTTGTAAAAACCCTAAATTATAGTAATGTAACATTTTATGGTCTTTGAGTAAAATTTTATTATCAACCTTAGAGGCATATTTCTAGAATCTTTATGGACACACTTTCCATTACGCTCATAAAAATTAAAGGAGTTGTCTGAATGAAATTATCGTAGCACGAATGTTTTAATTTTATTTTTAACACTTACATGAATTGCTATAGGAGATAATTTCCAAGACAGGTTAAAAAAGTGACTTTTGAAAAGAAGGTCGACCGTCCAGGATGGAACAGCAATCGCTACACGCAGTTCGTGCAAAACTAAACCGGAAGAATCTAACGGTTATCAATGGAGTTGAGTTGCAATTTGAAAGATAATGAGAATTCAATAATGGATCCATGACATTGGAATTTTAAATAATTGGTGTGGAAACATAAATTTAGGCGCGAAATATTTTATGTGGGGATTATAAGAATCCTGTCTGTATAATGTATCTGAGAAAAACTGTTTAAATGATCAAGTGATGTATCACAATATAACCGAACGTCATTGTACACTGTTCACGCTAAATGTCCAAGAAAAAGTTGGTAATTAGCAAAATTGAAACAGAAGCAAAAATGCTTGAGGGACCATAAATACACCTAAATCAAAAATAGATAGAAACGACAGTTTAAAGAAAATAATTGTAAAAGAAAAAATGGTAGATATAAAGAATAATTTACCTTAATAATAATAATGTTATAGTGAGGTTTATATAATAAATGTCAGTGAAACCTAACATTTACCTCCTGTTGTTGGTAAATGTTCGAACTCTTCTGTGATTATTGTTTCTATTGATCGTTTAACATCATCCTCTCGCTAAATCTTTACTATTACGTCAAAGTCGCGATAAATGTTTAATAAACCTAATCTGAGAAAACGCGTTCCTTGCTAGCAAGAAAATTTATTAATTTTATTCGTTCTTTAATTTCCAAAATCAGGTAATATAAACAAAAATTCTTTGAAGTCATTTCCTATTTAGTTCAATAAAACAAACCGTTCTAGATGATTTTTATTACATAATTACAATAAATGTAAATAAGTAACATAACCTATGCGATTAAACAGTTGTTTTATGAGATCATATGTTATCACTTAGTTTAAGGCAAATGTTAAGGAGTAAATATATTGCATACCTTGCCCCTTTTGTGAAACATTTTTTCCCCACATAAAAATATAATTAATTATTTAAATTAATAAACTAATATTTCAAAAAACTGTATTAACGTCAATTGTCATCCACTACAAGTTTAAAAAATATTTATCTCAACTTGAGTGGATGAATAAAAAGTATTTTAATAACGGATGAAAATTTGAACAAGATATATATATATATATATATATATATATATATATATATATATATATATATATATATATATATATATATATATGCAGATTGTGAACTAGTAGAAGAAATTGAATAACATTTACCATCCGTCATTGGTAATACCTAATATCTCACTAATGTTTTTTTAAACCTTCCCCTGTTTATAAAATCCTTTTTCTTACCATATCGTGTTGCTAAATCTCAACATTGTGAAGCTTTTACAGTATCATTAGATAATTTTTTTTAATTTTACACCTCTTGTTTTTAATTTGATTTTTAAATAAGAAGTTTATTTTAAAACGTTTATTTTGAAATAAGTGCTGAAACTAAAATTATAGTTATGTATGGGGGATATTACACCATCTTGGTTTTTGTAATCAAATTTATTATAGTATTACAAATAGTCTTGCTTGTATAACAATTTACCACTATTATAATTAACAATATTTTTGAAGAAATTAAACAAGATTATTATCAATAATTAGGTTATTAATATAGTTCTATAAGGTTAAAACTTCATTTCATCCATATCATAAAGGGGTACAATACATTAAAATTAAAAAATATATTATTTTTATACGAGTAAAATAAAAATTATTTAAAAATTTTTAAAAAGTCACTGTGTTTGTATTTGGATTACATTGTACTACCCCACAATATTTGGATCAATCAGTTTTAAAATTTCTTCCTCAGTCTAGTATGAGAAACTTAAATATTCACTAAGGAAAACTATTTATATACTTGCTACGAAAACTAAACCGAAGCTTTGCGAATTATGAGCTGCCTGTTCGTGATTACAGGACATTTTAAATACGTTAAATCCTAAAACGAGTGGAAATTTACGGCTACATTTCATTCCACTTGACAACGTGTCAAAACAACTCATTTTGTTTCCAACGTTCATCTCACCTAACTATTTTACATAATATTGTTGTTTGAGTTATCCAAATACCAAATAATTATTTATTGTGCGTCAAGTATTAAAATTGTATTTGATATTTATTTACAATAAATATATATCTAATGAAGCTTTCTATTTATAAATAATATATTATAATTATTATGTTCAAATTTATATTAAAATAGAGAAAAATTAATTAATGGTATCATCATATTGTAAATATTATATGCAAAATGTAGTTATACCTTATTTTTTAATATATAACTCTCTCTCCTCTCTCTCTCTCTCTCTCTCTCTCTCTCTCTCTCTATATATATATATATATATATATATATAAATGTGTGTGAGTGTGTGTATTTTGCGTGTGTCTGCTTGTATATGTGTCTGTGAGGCGGGGAGGGGATTATATTTCAAATAATATTTTACCATAAAATATTATTAATAAATGCTTAGGGTTAAGTTTTTATAACTTTTATTTTGTAATATAATTCATTATACTCAACAATACATTCCATTTAATTATTTCTTCATTGGAAAGGAATATGTAGGCTATTATAATTTCTAAATATTTGATTGACTGAAAGCGAGGTTACTGTATATGTATACATTGCTATTTTCTGTACCGAACGCACAATTAATTAACTATGATTTTGATTTTCTCACTATTTATTCTAGATAAATTATTATTATTTACCCTTTAAACGGACGTAAATCTACTGGAAATGATGCCTATTGTGTGCGCTCCTTACAGTCAACTTATGTTTGCATTTTGTTTAAGCAGTAGTTGTATTATTAAGTTATGTACAAAACTTCACTTTTGTGAAAAAATGTTCCCTCTGTTTAGGGAGAAGGAGTGTAATAAAAAGATATTTTGTTATTGCACGGGTTGGAACTCAACAGTTATCGCAGGTGGTAAGATAAGCGCTGCCAGCGCTACCCTACGGAGCTATGTACAACTAAATACACAAGCAGAGAAAACTAAATCAATGTTTTATTGGGACATGCCAAAGCTTAGGGGAATGGATAAACGTGTGAAATCAGCGTTTAGTGGTTTGTGAAATCCCAATAACATGGACATTGCTCTTCCTCGTGTGATAGGGTTAAGGAACTCGTTGCAGTCATTGTGGTTAGAACGTGACATTTTTTTCAAAACAACAATAAACTTTTATTTATATTGTTACCCATTGTTTCAGAAGTATTTCTAAAAATAATGTTTTTTCCACATTGTGTTTTCACAATTTTACAGATTTATGAATAATATTGTTTTTAAATCAGAAACACTATAAGCTTAAAGATTTTCCGCAAGAAGTTTTTCGTTTTTAAATTAAAGTGTTTCCGGCTCATCAACTTTATCCTTGAATGTTTTTTCTTGGTACATAAATACTAAATAAAAATGCATTATTTTTGAAAAGTTTGGTTAATATTGAAGCCGTACTGTATCAACTTTGTTTGCAAATAGATGTATGAGATAAATATGGATAAAATTGCTATGTATTTAACCACCCCTTATGAAAGCATCCATTTTAAGAAACCCTACTGATAGCGGGCCAATTTTTCAGTTCCCATGAAGGAGTGGTGTTTTAATACATTATTCCCACTAGGCAATAATAAAATTTAAGTGGTCAGCAGACCATTTTAGACTCAAAATTACAAGTTTAGTTGACATTTTTAATATTTTGTATATGTTTCATTTTCTTTTGTTAGTATTAATACATGTTCCATAAGTTTATTTTATATTGAATATCTTTATGAAGGGGATGGAAAGTCATTAGCTTTCATAGAGTTTTATTGTCGTGCTATTACCGTTACTTATTGAGGTCTCTGAATATACGATGCTTCTAAACAACGACCATTTGATCAAGTACGATTGGATTAAGAAAAAAAAGTATTATACCCACTAAGGTCACTTGTTTCTATATTATTGAAATATAAAATATACATATAATTTATGAACTAGGTCTGCAAATAATTCGACATTTTTCGAATCAGCTTCTGATAGGGTTTGAAGCGCAGAGAGGGATAAAGAAGATAGATTACAAAACAACAGAGAAGGAGAGAGAGAGAGAGGCAGAGAGAGAGAGACCTTATCCTGGTGAAGCTCAGTATTTATAAAAACCTACTAAGCTATCTAAGAAAGTGGTGGGAAACGTTTCGACCCTTACACACAACCGCACCTAATGCATACTTTGACGGGGTAAGTCAAAGTTTACACCGACGAGCCTTGCGATTACAAAAGCACCCTATACCAATCCACCCTCCGGACCATTTTTCATCTTTGCCTCATAAAGTGAGCATCTAATGTTCAGATTTGTTGTTTGACATTTTCCTATATTTTTCTTTGCTTTTAAATCAAATAATTATGAATACTATAATAGGGGATATGGGGGATAAAAAGGGGATTATGTTGAGTATTAGAAAAGGGGTCTCATAGTCTGAGATAAGTGTACACTTTACCCGATCATAAACTGTCCCCGTTACATTCACCTGTAACATCTGTAATACATCTGTTAACTAATGGTGTCGAAATTATGCTTGTCAGAACACGTAATTTAAAACAAATTCAGTATTGCAATAATAGATAGATAGACAAGCAAACAAATGCATATATAGAAAGACTAACAGACAAATATATAGATTTATAGATGATAGATAAATATACAGAAAGACAGATAAATAGATGGATGGACGGACTACAAATATAAAGATAGATAGTTAAGTAGATAAATAGCTAGATAAGTAGATAGATAAATAAATAGACAGACAAATATGTAGATAGACAGACAGACAAATATAAAGATTAACAAATAGATGGATAGATAAATAGATAGACAGACAGACAAATGTATAGGCAGATAAATAGAAAGACAACAAATATATAGATTGATAGGTAAATAGATATATAAGTATTTAGATAGATAAATAGACAGAGAGACAAATATATAAATAGATAAATTGACAGACAGTGAAATATTAGATGAAGAGATACATAGATAGTCAAATATTTAGGTAACAGACAAATATTTAGGTAGATAAACAGACAACAAATATATAGATAGATAGGTAAATAGATAAATATGTGGATAAATAGATAGAAGGATATACATAAATACATAACTTACCTATATATATATATATATATATATATATATATATATATATATATATATATATATATACATACATATATATATATATATATATATATATATATATATAGAGAGAGAGAGAGAGAGAGAGAGAGAGAGAGAGAGAAAGAAAGAGAGAGAGAGTGAGAAAGAAAGAGAGAGGAGAGAGCATAAGTGGCAGAGAGAGAAGAGAATTTATCAATTATGTAGTATTATCTAGTAATTAAGGTAATTATGTAGTATCAAGTACCTAGTGTATGTATGTACTGGGAATGTTCGAATGTGCTTATAAAACAGAAATAAAGCAACAAGAGCTGAGTACTAAGAGAGTTGAGTTAAGTGTCTCTCATTATTCAGTCTAAAACATAGAAGAGACATTTGAAAAGCAAATATTTTTACTTGCTAAACAGTTTCTTTTCGACCTGCGAATAAAACGCCAAGGGGACCGTTTTAATTATTAATTTATTCACTGTACCGGAAGTGCACTGCATCACCTGATATGGAAATAAGAGGAAAATAATTTTACTGACGTCATCAAGAGGAAGTGTACTCCGCGTGCGTGTATTTAAATTACACGACAGTAACGCATTCTGTATTTACATTTGAGAAGTATTTCTTTTATGAACTTTTCACAAACAGTTTCAGCTGTTTCATAACTCCTAACGAACAATTATCAACACACACACACACACGGCAACACCCCCTCTATTTATGTGAGCGATCTCTCTGGTCCCACCCTTGCATTCGCTTCGTTTGCTTTTTGTACCGTATTAAAAAAATTAAATCTCTATTACATACGTTTTTCAGTAATCATTTAAAATCTAGAAATTGATAGTTTTTGGTCTTTTTGACCGTCTCAACACACACACACACACACACACACACACACACACACATATATATATATATATATATATATATATATATATATATATTTATTTATTTATTAAATATGGTGATATGTTTTCTTGTAATATAGTTCTAAATAAAAAATATTTCAAAAACAAGAATACTTTTAATGAATATATTTATTCAAAGCTTTTCGCCGATAAAATAGTACCAGCATCTTCACGAAAATAAATATCTAATGTTAATAATTGTCTAATTGTCTAATAAAGATTAGATAATTATTTTTCCTGGATGCTGGTACTATTTTATCGACGAAAAGCTTCGAATAAATATATTCATTAAAAGTATTCTTGTATTTGAAATATTTTAATTTATGAATTATTTATATATATATATATATATATATATATATATATATTAACAATAGAATAAAATCTGTTCACAGTAACCACGCTTTCAGTGAATCAAATATTTTAAAATTATAATAGCCTATCTAAACTTTTCGAATGGAGAAATACCTTAATGAAATATATTGTTCAGTATAATGTATTTATTTTACAAGATTTAAATTATAACAAAAAACCCAAAACATATATTATTATTAATTTATATATATATATATATATATATATATATATATATATGATATTATGTTTATAATATAATCCCTCCCCACACACAGACACACATTCAAGCAAACAGACACACAAAATACTAACACACACACACACACACACACACACACACACACACACACACACACACACACACACACACACACACACACACACACACACACACACACACACACACACACACACACACACACACACACACACACACACACACACACACACACACACACACACACACACACACACACACATCTACACACACTCACTCACACACACACACACACACCCACACACACACACACACACACACACACACACACACACACACACACACACACACACACACACACACACACACACACACACACACACACACACACACACACACTGCAACACCCCCTCTATTTATGTGAGCGATCTCTCTGGTCCCACCCTTGCATCCGCTTCGTTTGATTTTTGTACCGTATTAGAAAAATTAAACTTTATTACATAAGTTTTGAATCAATTATTCAAAATCTAGAAAATGTAAGTTTCTTAACTGGGGCGGTCGTTTTTACCGTCTCAACATACACTAACAAAATACACACACAAAATGGGTTATATATCTGTAGTATATGTACATGTTGCAATAAATAGAACAGTAATTGTTTATTTACGTCCGATTTATCAGATGAAGAAATCCTCAGAATTTACTCTATTTGTCATGAATCTACATGTACATAAAAACACTGTATTATTAGTTTCTTGTAGTTTCTCATTTTTCAGATAATTCGTTTCATACGAAACCATCCTCAGTAGTTCACTTTATTATTATTTTCGTAATATTTTACTTTGTTTTCATTATCTAGAATAAATAACCTCTGTTCTAGTTCTAGCGATATAATTGGAACGAGTAAGCCCAGCAATAGCTCGAAATTTATTGTAAAATATTCCGTATAACATTGCTATCCCGAACTCTAACTCTATGATGATATATTCTAGTTTAATCTTCGGACAAAAAATGATATAACACCCACACATTTTTCTTTTAATTTACGTGATTAGAAACAGGTTGTTCTTTCAATATCGCGTATTTATTTAATTTTAAAATTATAAAAAAAACAGTGGAAGGCGACAAATGGTTCCTTTATCCCACACAGAATTAAGAAAATTACCGGACACTCAAAGGTAACTATGCCCATTCAGAGTTTGGCAAATCAAATTAATCCGTAAGGTTCCCGAGAAGTGTGAGGCTGGTTATAAGTGGGCGGCCGTGTTTGTTCTGGTCCTGTCAAAACATTTGGCGCACAAACAGCTTCACAAAACAAACAATGAAGGCTTTACGCCGATAAAGCCCTCCTTTTGTTTTCTTTTATCTTTCCGCGCAGCCGAGACAGAAAAGGTCGTGAAAAACTTTGTCGTCCTTTGTGGAAATAGTCCTTGTCGACATTCTACGATTTACTGCCACTGTTGAATACGTTTTCGAAGTGAAAATATAGCTATACTTTTTCTCAGGTCCAGACTGTACTTTGTCCGATTGTCTATAATGTACTACCAGTATAAAGTTTTCATACTTCCTACGGAAGTATTTCGCTGTAAAAATATTATAACATGTTTTCTCAAGTCCAGATTGTACTTCGTCTGGTTGTCTAAATTGTACTACCCGTTCAAATCTTTTCCTCCGGATAAGCCTTTCACTGTAAAAGTATGGCTATACTTTCTCTCAAGTCCAGACTGTACTTTGTCTGTTATTCTATAATGTATTACCCATATAAATTTTGCATAATTCTTTCGGATAAGTCTTTCACTGTAAAAGTATGGCTATACTTTTTCTCAAGTCCATATATATATATATTAGTCTCTGAAAACACAAATAGTTGTATATAAATGTGATCATATTTACCTTATGATGTGTGTGTACGGTTGCGTATGTTTCACGTCGGCGCGGGAACTAAATAGATATCGCCATCGATTCACATTTCCATAAATTTTTAAATAATAATGTTGACGTTTATATTGCAGATGTTTAGTTTCTTGTGTAAAATATAAAGTAGAAGTATTAATATTTGTATTGTTTCTTTTTTGTTATTTTGGTGTATCATTTTATTTCTACCTAAATTATCCGTTTAATCTTTACTTTGCATTATTATATTTGGTTTTTATTAATTTTATTGTTTCTTAGATAGAAATTATTTCTTTTATCTCTTCTCTTGTATTGTTATTTACGTAATAATAATGCTTAGGCATTATATCGTAAAGGTTTCAACTGTTCAGTACTTGCTGTAGCAGAGATTAATGAAATATTCATATTCGTCTTGCCTAAGACGATAATATTCTAAAGGCGATATAAACTTTAACTACGCCCGTACTCAAGAAATTGACCTGCTAGAGTAGGTATAAAATGATTGAAATATATCAAAGAAAAGGCATTATACAATGGACATTCAACATTATGTATACTAATACATGATTATACATTCATAAATGATAATAATTTACATCGATAAGATATTAAAACATTATTGACGAAAATAAAAACATTGTGTTTTTATATTCAACACATGTTATATCACACTCTCCTTATATAGGTTACAAGCAATGTATTAAGTCAGTTATTTCATAGAATACCTAGACAAAATGCTTTCCCAAAATTGACGGACAAAGTATTAAAACAATTGCATTCCGTACTTTACCTGACCATTCTATAGAATGTTTGCCATGACTCAGGCAGAGCTGCAGTAGTCATGAAAGTGACAGAAAATGGCTTCTACAAACTTGGAACCATAAACGGAGTTTTAAAACAACTTTGTTTAAGATCGCAGTTTACAGTGTGCAAGAATGACTTATTCAAATCGAAGATATTCTGGACCAAAAAACCCAACTTCGAAGTGCAGCTAAACCCCAATCTTCTGGGAGCGGCCAAGGTTTCGATAGATGCACCTACAACTCAAAGTGTCAAACTAAAACGTGTTAGTGTGTAAAAAACAACAGAAAGTGTAATTCAAAGTGACACAATGCAAAGTAATAAATAGAAAATTTTCTTTAATAAATTGTTGGTTCGCAAACATGACTGAAAATAATTCCATACCACTAACTTCAAATTTAAAAAAGTATTTTTCGTTTACATTGTCACTTAATAGATTATAGTAACATTCAATTTTATTAGTGTAGTTACATAGTCCTCAGTATGAAGTTCATTTGTTATATATTTTACCTGATAAGCTTTTGGCATTATATAAATTGCTTTAGGCAATGTATATAAATTGCACAAAATCATTCTCATTTGAGACATTGACTAAAGCTACTAGGCAGATTGTAGAGAGTCTATTGTATAGAGGGCGTAGAGAATTCACTTTGCATGTAAAATATATATCTTGTTGAAATTTCAATCGTTAATAAAATACTTTTTATTCTGCCACTCAAATTCATAATCATTTTTTTTTAACTTATAGTGGATGATATTTGGTATTATTACAGTATTTTCCAATAATAAATCATTAACTAAATTTAACAATTAATTTTAGTTTTATGTGTGAGAGAAACCGTTCACATTAGGGGCACGGTATGCAATATGATTATTTCGTCCCATTTGGCATACAATAAGTAATAACATATGATTTCATAGGACAACTGATTTTATATTATAGGTTAGGCGGTAGAACAACTGTTTTATACATAGGTTATGTTACTTTATTTGTATTAATTGTAATTATTTAATAAAAATAGACAAATTTTCATTGTTGACCTATGTAGGAATTGACTCTAAAAATAAAAAAAAGCTTATATTAGATGTTATATTCTACAAAATATTTCTTGAGCTAAATTGTATTCTAAAATGATTCGCCTGAATATGTTGATGCAGAGCCGAAACTTGCAGATGGAAGTTTAAAAACTCGATTGATAAAAAAATGCAATAATATATTCGAACTAATTCAAATTGCAATACCAGTAAAATAATAAATGTCTCATGAATAATGCTTAATAAATATTCCGAAATTAATCGTATGACGTCATACCCGTGTGTCCCACAACACTACAGATTCGCTTTCCTGTGTCACCTGTGTCGGATATTGTCACATGAGCCTAAGCAAGACACTTGTGTCAATGGCTGTTCAGCTGTGCGGTTAGCCACTTCAGAGAAGATTTGATTGTTGATGAGCAATCTAGTGACGTAATGCGGTATTGTCACGGCCCCCGTCAAAAGTTTTCACAATAACTATATTAAAATTCTTTGTATTCGTGGATTGATTCGTTAATATATATTGTAACTGTTCGCAAAATAATTGAACAAATGATAAATGGTGCAAGTAGCATTGGTACATAAGTTATTACAACATACGTCAAAACTAATTCAATAATCAATTTACATACACAAAGGCTGAGGTATATGTTTTACTTAAATTTATGTCTGTAATAAATTAAATATAACTTTTTAAAGCACTATCAAATATATATAATACTATTAAATAGTGGTCTAAATAATAGACAATGTTTAATAGCTTGTAAAAGAGAATTGCAAAGGAAAAGCGATAAAAACATCACGGTACAGAATTGGAGGAAGCCTAGGTCACAGCTTCCTTTCTTGGCATAAAATAGAACAAGTATAGGGCGTGGTTGTAGATTATAGTGTGGCGACCACATGAAGATTTAAAAAGTAAACAAATAATATAAAAAAATAGTTTATTCAAGTCAATCCGTACTTAGGGCAATAAATAAATTTTATTAAGTTTTTTTTATTTTATGCACAGTATATGGTATTGGACTATTATTTTGGTCGTTACTATTTATTCGTTTTTTTTTTGTTTCTAATTTACGAAGCTGATGGTTATCCTATAACTCCCCATTCCATTCTTCTCTCGTATTACCTAATTATTACGAAGAAAGTTTCTGTTATAATTTCATTGACATCTTTAAGTAACAGATTTTTAGCAATGGGAAGGTTAGATCAGTGCCAAAGTGCTGGATTTAAAACAGTAGTAAATAACAGATTTCTAGCAATGGACAAGTTGTCTTAGTGTCAATGTGCTGGATTTCAAACAGCAGCCATTCAGTTCGTATCCGGCCATGACATCAGCTTTTTAAATTTCAATTCATGAATAAATATTTGTAAAAACTATATTAACATCAACTGTCATCAGGTTAAAAAAAATTAATTTGAATAAGATTGGATGAATAAAAACGTATTTTAAAAACTATTTAAAATTTTAACAGGGTATGTATAAGTAGAGTGTAAACAAGTAGAAGGAATTGAAAAAGGTGAATGCTTAGTATGGGATAAGACTTTCCAAAGTGTCTTAAGAAAGAGTTAGGCACGTGAATCCCAGCGTGCGATTCTACTCCCCTTGTAAATGTCGTGCTCTTGAGACGAGAATGTTAACCACGAAACTGATGCTTCATATTACGATTTAACTGTACAATTGTGTAAGAGCTGTAAGATTTATTGTGAAGCCTAGACTGGCACCGACCAAAGGGGCGAGACAAGTGCTCCACTAACAGTATATACTTGCGACAGCTAGTAAAACTACTGGTGACATGCATAACGCTCCAAACGTCCAGTAAATCCGTCTGACTGTAGCAAGTAAACGAGGAAGAAAGAAAAGTTATTCAACGAAATTAAAATGATATATTTTAGTTAGATTTTAAAATAAAGAAGTAAAAACACATTTTTTATTGCTTAATTCTTCGATGGTGTGTTTGTGTTACATAAATTATGAACTTTAGGCTACCGCTGGTTTATAACAAGGGTGTGTTATCTGAACCAGTCTCACTTTGCCGTTCCTTACTTTCGGTCCCTCTTGTACATAATTTGGTCTTAATGTATCTCTCTTCCGTTTTGCTTTTGGATTCGGGTTTGTTACTCTTCAAAACTCTGTACTCTCTATGGCTCTTCTATCATAGACCCTAAGATTCTTTCAATATTTCTAACAGCGTCCTCTTCTATCACCATATATCTATTCATTCAGAAATCTTCTCTCTTTCGCATTTGCTGGAGAAATATCTTCCCAAAACTCCTTTCCATGACTGCAAATTTACTTCACTTTGGTCTCTTCTTCGTCCAAGTTCTTTAACACAAACGTCTAATGATTTGATACAAGATTGTTTTCTTGTTATATGTATGTTCCATTAAATCCTTGTGACCAATCTACCATGCTGAATCTACTTCTTCTGGTTTCTAACAAACACGGTATATATATATATATATATTACCTCTTTTAGCTCCACTACCCGAGGTGCGACAGATCAGTCAGATGTCCAGGTTCGTCTTGCGCAAGACTATAATATTCTAAGAGCGATATAAACTTTAGCAGCGTCTGACCCGAAACAACTGATATGCTACTCTAGATTGAAAATGATTAAGAAAAATTAAATAAAAAGGATAGTAAATAAGACAGGCGCCGATAAGAAGAAATTATCTATACAAATCACTTGGATACACACGCATAAGTAATAATAATATACATTGATGCTAAAACATTGCTGACGAAAATGAAAACATTGAACAAGTTTGTCACTGGTCTTAAAAGACTTTTTGTTAATTAATACAAGAGTGAAAAAATCATTAAAACAGGATGGGAAGTACTTATGGCAACGAATATTGTTTTCGTGTCAATTGAATCGCCATCCATGTGGGCAATATCTCCGGTATATTATTTAGGTGTTATGATTTATTTTAAGTTTTACCAGTGGTAAACCATTTTTTTTTTTTAATAATAAAAGTTAATATGTACAGACAACAAAAATCATACAATGCTCCCTTTTTCTATCGCACATTTACAAGCCGAAACCTGTGAAAATCTCGGGGACAACCCTAGGTGCATTGTTGTAGAGTCTACTCTTTTCCTTTTCTCCCCAAACGTCAGCCATCATTTACTGACCACAATAGCCAACTTTACGACTGGAATTTCCCTCGATAAATTACTCTTTACGTTACCCCATTGTTGGCGCCTTTGTTAACTTTGGAATGTCATGGAAAACGTATTTACGAGACACGTCGTAAGGAAATTGTTAATTAAATGAAACAACTGGAGCAAACAAAATGGCAACATTATGATCAATACAAAGACGGAATAGTGGAGTAATTAATTATCGTCCCTTTACTGTGCATAAGTTTTAATTAATTAGTTTTTGACGTATTGTAAATACCGTTTTCATAACTGGTTTAGCCGCCTTCTGGGAAATAACAGCTGAGCGTTTTAGACATGGATGAGAGGGTATAGGGGAGCGATGGTACTTAAGCAAGGGAAACGTACCTGAACTTAAGCTTGATGGTGCAACATAAAGCAAAAAAAAACTCCAAAGAGCTGAATTATATCAGGATCTTTTATTAATATTAATTAAAAACTTAAAACTGAACCCATCTTGTAACTACTTTGATGATGATCATATAAATATCGAAATAAGTAACAATTTAGTCGTTACGATACTGTTAAACTAGTAAAATATCGTTTACTATATAATTAAAATTACCTACTACACTCCAGAAATTCTTAAATAACAAGATAACAAGATAACTAGAAAATATAGCATCTAAACCGAATAAATCATTCACAGCATGTACATATTACAGATAATTATTAAATTGATTGAGAGAAAGTAATAAAATACAACTACGCCTCAAGAAATAATTTTATAAAAGCGATAACTATACTAAACGGTTACAAGAGCAAAATTTAATAACTGCGAAGCAATATATTGGCTCACCTATGAAGGTTGTGGCAGTTATTTGGTGAAGTTCAAGCTGAATAATGGAACTTGGATAGAATAGGTATTTAGGCCATAGCGTCTAGATTTGTAAAGATTTTAAATAAGTAAAATAAATAATGTAAAATAGAAAAAAGTGAAATTAGGATAGACTAGGTCTAAATGTAATAACTTATAATTTTAAAATGTTAAAAAACCCTAATTAAACGAATATTTAAGCCCTAAAACTCAGATTATTAAAGTATAAAGCTATATTAAATTAACAAAGTCACGAGAATCAAGGTGTCCAACAGGGTCACAAAAGGCGCTGCAATCAAGGAGAAATGCGAAAATAAAACAAGAAGTAAATTTGAAGAAAACTAAATAAATAAATTGTTTCAACAAAATTTTTAAATCTAAGGTAGACATCATGCTACGTAAAAGGGTGTAATAAAAGTAAAAATCTAATAATTAAAAGAAATACAAGCAGAGTGGGTGGGAGATTATATTTTAAATAACCTCACTCCTACCAAAGAAAAGCTCGGATTGGTTGGTTAAAATAACGGGGTTTACCCACGGTCGAGCATTGTACTGCAACCACCAAAGAAGCAACATGTGTGTATTAGGTTCCTGAAAAGATAATTCCAAATATCGATTTAAAAACTTATAATGGTGCAACATGTAATACGGGACTGTTGGGGTATATGAGCTATATGCTCAATTATCCAAATCAAAATCACCTTAACCTGTGACAAATATGAAATTATAAAACGCCGTAATTAGTAAAGCTGGAGAAGACACCGTCCATTAGAGTAAAATAAATAACGCAGTGGAGTGGTGGAGTGTATTGAGGAAAGTGTCGACCAGTCAATTCATTTAGTAAAACGTATAACCAAAAGAACCAGATAGTTACCAAGGCCGACTGGATTTGAGGAACCCATTTCACGATGAGATCCAGACAACGAAGTCAACAGTATAAGGTTTTATAAACAAGAATATTTATCTAAATTAGACTTTATTTTGATCTGTATTAAATAAAAATCAATTAAGAGGTACCGTCTAAACGAAATAAACCATGCTTAGGCTAACTAAATTAGACTTTAATATTTAAAAAATTGTGTCTTCATTTAACCGTTTCTAAGAAGTGAAGAGAGGTTATGTGAGTGAAAAAAATGTTCTATATAGCTTTACTTCTTAAAAAATGATATAAATTATTTTTGGTTATATATAAAAAAAACATAATTATTGTAAATATGGTTAAGTAAAAATGTTTCAGTATGTAAAATAAATGCTAATATATTAATTAACCAAGCATTTCGGTAAATCTTTGCCAAACGTACATACCTTTGTTTAGATTAGATAATATATACTAGCAATAAATGAAAATTGTTCAGTAGAACTATAACAGATATATTGATAAGTAATGAACCATTAGGCTTTGAGTGTATCAAGAGAGCCGAAAGTGTAAATTAAAACCTTGGATAAATGGAAAGTATATAACCTATCTTAAATGTAGAGAGAAAAACCTAGAAATATTAATGTGGTAGTAGTAGGGAATATAAATGATCATTATTGTGAAATGAGCTATACATGTTTTGGTGAGGGGGGGGGGTTATGTTCCTTCAAATACAAAGGGTCTTAAATTTAGAATATTTGCTGTTTGTATACAATAAGAAAAGGATTATGTTAAATTATTGTAAACAGGGTTTGGGCCGTATTTTAAGTAAAATACCTACTACTTGTAAACAAAAAGAAACAAGTATTTAAAAGTTATAATAAATAAGAAATTGTCATTTTTCAATTAGAGCTTTTTATTTTATTTAAATTAAGTAAATTTCACAAGGTCTCGAATTATATTCTTTGACTCAGCAGTAATTCTTAAAGAATACACAACCCCGATTACAGCCTACAAGGGCTTACAGGAGGCTAATTGGTTTTTGATACAAACTTAGGAGTTTGTTCTTCTAAGATGTTTATTCCTTGAGCTACAGGTGTCGGACAAGAGTTCGGATTCCAGGGATAAACCATTATTATCCAGCGGACAAGGAGTGTGTTAACATAATAGAAAACAGGAGAAAGAATTTGAAATGGTCAGATGTGTGATAATAGAAGAAAGGGGTTTGAGGTTAGAGGGTGGAGAAATTGGTCCGTAGGCAACTGAATATTGCATTAAATGACTTGACTAAATGAAAAAGAACAAGATGTTTGATGCATCGAAATAAAGCATTAAATAATCTACTTCAAGCAGGTTAATATTGTATTAAATGACGACTTTCATCCGGATTAATGTAATGGAATGTTGCATTAAATGACGACTTTCATCCGGATTAATGTAATGGAATATTGCATTAAATGACGACTTTCATCCGGATTAATGTAATGGAATATTGCATTAAATGACGACTTTCATCCGGATTAATGTAATGGAATATTGCATTAAATGACGACTTTCATCCGGATTAATGTAATGGAATATTGCATTAAATGACGACTTTCATCCGGATTAATGTAATGGAATGTTGCATTAAATGACGACTTTCATCCGGATTAATGTAATGGAATGTTGCATTAAATGACGACTTTCATCCGGATTAATGTAATGGAATATTGCATTAAATGACGACTTTCATCCGGATTAATGTAATGGAATGTTGCATTAAATGACGACTTTCATCCGGATTAATGTAATGGAATATTGCATTAAATGACGACTTTCATCCGGATTAATGTAATGGAATATTGCATTAAATGACGACTTTCATCCGGATTAATGTAATGGAATGTTGCATTAAATGACGACTTTCATCCGGATTAATGTAATGGAATGTTGCATTAAATGACGACTTTCATCCGGATTAATGTAATGGAATGTTGCATTAAATGACGACTTTCATCCGGATTAATGTAATGGAATATTGCATTAAATGACGACTTTCATCCGGATTAATGTAATGGAATATTGCATTAAATGACGACTTTCATCCGGATTAATGTAATGGAATGTTGCATTAAATGACGACTTTCATCCGGATTAATGTAATGGAATGTTGCATTAAATGACGACCTTCATCCGGATTAATGTAATGGAATGTTGCAATAAATGACGACTTTCATCCGGATTAATGTAATGGAATGTTGCATTAAATGACGACTTTCATCCGGATTAATGTAATGGAATGTTGCAATAAATGACGACTTTCATCCGGATTAATGTAATGGAATGTTGCATTAAATGACGACCTTCATCCGGATTAATGTAATGGAATGTTGCATTAAATGACGACTTTCATCCGGATTAATGTAATGGAATGTTGCATTAAATGACGACCTTCATCCGGATTAATGTAATGGAATGTTGCATTAAATGACGACTTTCATCCGGATTAATGTAATGGAATATTGCATTAAATGACGACTTTCATCCGGATTAATGTAATGGAATGTTGCAATAAATGACGACTTTCATCCGGATTAATGTAATGGAATGTTGCATTAAATGACGACTTTCATCCGGATTAATGTAATGGAATGTTGCATTAAATGACGACCTTCATCCGGATTAAAGTAATGGAATGTTGCATTAAATGACGACCTTGATCCGGAATAATGTAATGGAATATTGAATTAAATGACGATCTTCAAGCGGGTTAATGAAACGGAATATTGCATGAAATGACGACTTTCATCCGGATTAATGTAATGGAATATTGCATTAAATGACGACTTTCATCCGGATTAATGTAATGGAATGTTGCATTAAATGACGACCTTCATCCGGATTAATGTAATGGAATGTTGCATTAAATGACGACCTTCATCCGGAATAATGTAATGGAATATTGAATTAAATGACGATCTTCAAGCGGGTTAATGCAACGGAATATTGCATGAAATGACGACTTTCATCCGGATTAATGTAATGGAATATTGCATTAAATGACGACTTTCATCCGGATTAATGTAATGGAATATTGCATTAAATGACGACTTTCATATGGATTAATGTAATGGAATGTTGCAATAAATGACGACTTTCATCCAGATTAATGTAATGGAATGTTGCATTAAATGACGACCTTCATCCGGAATAATGTAATGGAATATTGAATTAAATGACGATCTTCAAGCGGGTTAATGCAACGGAATATTGCATGAAATGACGACTTTCATCCGGATTAATGTAATGGAATATTGCATTAAATGACGACTTTCATCCGGATTAATGTAATGGAATATTGCATTAAATGACGACTTTCATATGGATTAATGTAATGGAATGTTGCAATAAATGACGACTTTCATCCAGATTAATGTAATGGAATGTTGCATTAAATGACGACCTTCATCCGGAATAATGTAATGGAATATTGCATTAAATGACGACTTTCATCCGGATTAATGTAATGGAATATTGCATTAAATGACGACTTTCATCCGGATTAATGTAATGGAATATTGCATTAAATGACGACCTTGAAGAGGGTTACTCAAAAGAAATATTGCATTAAATGACTATCTTCAAGTATATCAATGACATAAATCTAATCGTGTTAGACTTGTGCTTATCACCCAATACCTAAAACCTACTAAAAACATTGTCTCAAAAAAATATTTTCAGACAACCTTGAGGGAATACGATAAATGGCTTGTTACATCAGTTAAAGTGTGGGAATATTTAATTCTAGTTATTATAAAGACTAAATATAACTATAAATTAACACATTAGAGACGATAAGGTTTATGTACCTTATAAAGGTACACCTTTATAATAAGGTATAATCACCAAGTTCACTGAATTTGAAATTTCACTGACCACAATATATATGCCGATATTTATACAGACATAATAAAATATAACCTAACTTAATCTGTGGTTCTCGCTTGCGTTTTATTTTGGAGTTTAAATTATTTGATTTTTGTAAACTTTAACTGGGCTCATACTTTTATTAGTTTTCATTCTATGCTTGTGTAATCACTATTTAAACGATGGAATAGAATTGACTACGTTTTATCTGAACTCTTTTTTTTTCGAAATAAATAGGCGTGTGCGAAATAATGGATTATATACATTAGCAAGTGAATGTCAGCTAGAGACCAGTGTCAAATTTGGCTCGGGAAAATATTTCAAAAAAAAAGTTTGAAAACTAAGAGTACACGTTATCAAAATATTTGTTTTAATTGCCAGTTTAAACTGGTGGACGTAAAGAGAGTAAGAACAATAAACAGTTGTGTAGAAAAAATTCCATGACAAAAAGAAATGAAAAAGAAGTAGTACAGAAGAGATATAAAATTGATAATTGAACTGGTGAGTAGGATTATAAAATGCCGTCTAGTCTGTAAGTATGAGCAGAAAAACGGAAACAAGAAGGTAGAAAAGCAAGAAACAAGGCAGATAGACTACGCGGGGCTGACTATCGATATAGTCGTAACAATGTGGTAAAACTTATAAACCTCGGAGTAGATATACAACAAAGTTTTAGATAAATCCTCAGCAAATCATGCTACAACAATATGACACATATATAGAATCATCTCACCTGCTACGATTCCAAAACAACCAATCCAGTACAGTGGTGACGTCATTATAAATACAGCAAATGTTCTGACCATCATTAGCCCTGAAGTATCTTTGGAGTAGATTTAATCCAAATTTATCGACATGCACTCCATTCGGATAGTACTAAACACTTTTCAACTTCGCTCATTTTCGACACTTTTCAACACATTTTTTCACTCAAAGTAATTTTTTAAACGCTAAAACTCCTCAATTCACGCACTTGGTTCAAAGTTGTTTAGTAAGAGGTAAATAAATGTAAACTATGTTTATACCGCGGCGTTAATATCGCTGAATAATCTAAATTAACGGAAAATATCAATGTGTTAGAAACAAAAATGAAAAATAACTATGAATAAATCACAAGCGATTATTATATGCTATTCTAAAAACCGTTTATTTTAATTTTAAAAAAAATTTTTTTTTTTTTTTTTTTTGCTCATGTATAAGCTTATAAAAGTGACGTTTCATCGAAACAGTTATACCGTAAAACAGTTTAGGGCTGATGAAAAATGAAGATATTATAAGTATATAAGAGGTTGTGCTCAAACGTTTTGAGTTTAGGAAAGGTTTCTTGATAATTTTCAAATTCTTACTTTTGATCAAAGTACATTTCAAACTTTTTATAAAATAAAATATTTCTTAGTGTCTTCAATCCAATTACACACTTTAAAAAACAAACTATGCAATACAGTTACATTAAAGGATCTGTTTGAATATAAGCGTTTTGATTAAAAAGTGGTCATATTCAGGGAAACGTATGAAGAAGAAACTAGGATACAGTTTTAATTTATGATTAAACAAATAAAAACAACGAGGAAGATTTGTTAATTCAGCTATATCATTAGTTCCCTACTAGATCAAGAAAGTTAGTTATAAATATACAATATCAAGAGCACATTGGTACAATATATTAAAATGAAAATATTGGAAAGAACCCCAGTACCACAATATAATCAAAAATAAAAAATAATACATGTTAACATTTGTTGAATCCATCTTCGCGTGAGCTACTAGTAATCACTTACACTTTAAAAAAATGTTTTAACTTGCCTATAGTAGCACTTACTTTGCTTTTTGAGTTACTCAAGTTACGGTCTGAGTTGACAAAGGGACACATCTCCCGAAACGGCCGTCCTCAAAAAGCAAAGTAAGTGCTACTATAGGCAAGTTAAAACATTTTTTTAAAGTGTAAGTAATACATGTTACTTTAAATTAAACCATTATTTACATTTCGAAATTTTGTCATCATCATCAGAGTGCCTTCTTACAAAATTACAATCTAGCAAACATGAAGTTACGAGAGCTCTAGTTTGTAACTTCTTGTTTTGTAGATTGTAATTGTGTAATAAGACCGACTGGTGATGATGACGTGGTCAACGAAACGTACATAATGGTTTAATCTTAAGTAACATGTATTATTTGATTACTTTCGTGATTTTGGGGCGGTTTACAATATTTTTATTGTAATGTAGTTATTAATACTTATTAATATTGTATTATTATAAATCTTATGTTTAGTTGTGACTGGCAAAAAATCGAAAGGAAAAGTTTTATGAGAGTAACATAAATAAACAAGACAAGTATTAACTTACTCTCTCGAGAGACTGGCATATCAGTGAACTAAACATAATAAACGAAAACCCAATAAACATAATGCCATTAATTTATTCACTGTAAATAAAGACCTGATGTAAATTTTGGCCACAGGGTGAATTGAAGACACATCTGAAGATGGTTACCTTATTAACGGAAAATAGATCAGGTTTTTTATTTTATTACAGAGGATAGTTATTTTTATTGTTGTTAGTTTAAGGACTGTGTTTAGTTTAGGAACAAATCCTGGAAGTTTTTAACGAGGAAATGCAAATGTAAAGATTAAAATTCCTTTGACGAGTACTAAACCTAACCAGTTGACTGAGCATTGGGCGATTTCATTTTAACGTGATTGGAGATTAGGATTATTGTTAAAATAGATTAGGATTGCAGATGTTACGTAACATCATACACTCTGATGTGGAATACAGAAGGATTACAATTAGCATCTGCAGGATTGCATAACTTAACTAAAACCACTGTCTATTGGTGTTATGGACGGTATCTTCTCAATGAGGATGAGGAGTAGGGGAGATATGGATGAAGTCCTCAATGGTAAAAACGACGACCGGTTTTGCTGGCCTGAAGTAGCCCCGACCCTATAAACAAGCCTAAGGAGAATAAGATATAAGAGGCAAAGATACAAGCGAAGATAGTGAATATAACAAATATAAAAGATTATAAGAAGATATGAGCGTGAGACAAAGGGATACGTGTGGAGACCTTCGTAGTTAAGGTTCAAGTGAAATGATTATATTGAACATATTCCCAGGCGTAACGTAATGTTTACGCTGCCCGATGTCTGGTGGGTATTTCATAGTTGCGGATAACGGGGCGGTGTTTTTTTGTCCCCGGTAGGAAGTAGTTCTTACTTCCGTTTATGTTACCCATTTGTTAAACTCATTCCTAGTACGTGAACATCAAACCTCATCCTGATTTTTAGACAATTCTATTACACAATTCTCTATCTCTCTACAGTTGCAGTGACAGACTCATCCTCTATAGCAGTATATTGATATCAGCTATGCCAACTGGCAGTCGTTATTCTTAATCAACCACAACTCTTGATATTATTTAGAAGCGTATATTATTTTTATTATTGGAATTTGAAGACGACAAGCCATGGCGTCCATTCTCGCCTACGATGGACATGAAAGTTTTGTGAATATGGGTAGGGTTAATAAAGGACACAAAACCACCTGTTACCAGAAATAGGGTTACTACTCTCAATAGGGCTTACAAAGGAATGCGTTACACAACTTAATGCCGGAAAAGGTGAGGGGTATACATAAAGCCGATAGGGTAGGTCTTAATGTGAATAGGACGCAATGTTTGTAGTAATCTCCCTTGGTACTGAGAAAAGGGGGGACATATGACACCGAGTAAAGAGGGTACCTTACATGAAGTAGGGTATACCCGCTTTCAACGGAGAAGAAATGCCTATACCCACAACTTTTAAAGAAGATTTATGTCTTGTTATGGGACATTACAACTTCCACATCGTACATCAGGCTATTGTAGTGTTAATATACACGTTTAAAGCTAAACGAATAACACACACACACACACACACACACACACACACACACACACACACACATATATATATATATATATATATATATATATATATATACAACCCAACAACAGTTTGAAGAGAGATGGGGAGAGGGTGGGGGTTGAGAAGGAGTTATCTCGCTCTTCAACTGTTGTTGGGTTCACCTCGTCAATGTTAGATGAGATTCTAGCGAAACGTCGAACTGCGATTTTATGCAATTCAGAATGAACGGATGTATCCCAGATTATAAGTATTCAAAATTTTTTCATCCGTGAAGGAATACGTATATATATACTGTATATATATATATATATATATATATATATATATATATATATATATATATATATATTGTAGAGTCTCGATAATTCTAATTAACGAAACCTCGGATTAAACGGAAATACGTTCCTGTGCAATAGTATAAGGAGTTTTAATGAACCCTAATAAAATTAGTAATTAACAATAAACTCAATAAGTTTATAGACCTTTATATAAACATTTCTTGGAAGCCCGACTCATTTCCGTCTCATCTTGGAAACCAGATTCATTATTTTCTTTCAAAATGATCAATTAGAAATAGGTTCGAATTCAACGAAAACTCGAATTTTCGGGACTCGGATTATCGCGACTCTACTATATATAAATATATATATTTATATATATATATATATATAGACCTATATATATATGTGTGTGTGTGATGTGTGTGTGTGTGTTAATACGTATTCCTTTACGGATGGAAAATGATGATGAATAGTTATAATCTGGAGTACATCCGTTCATTCTGCAGTGCATATAATCGCAGTTCCGAGGTTTCGCTAGAATCTCATCTAGCATTGAGCAGGGGAACCCAACGACAGTTGAAGAGCGAGTCAACTGTTGTTGGGTTCACCTCTTCAATACTCTAGCTAAACGTCCGAATTGTGATTTTATGCACTGCAGAGTGAACGGATGTACTCCAGATTATATATATATATATATATATATACATATATATATATATATATATATATATATATATATATATATGAAGTTAATATATTACTATTAAAGTAATTTTATCCACCATTAAGTGCAATAATTTTACCTTGAGTGATGAGGCACCTTTCGGTCAATTGACCATTGTCGAATCACTGATGTTTTTCTGTTGTGGATGTTTGGTCTGTGAAGTTGGTGTTTGTTGACGTTACGCGCACTTTTTCTTGATCTGTGTGTATGATATTTCTATATAGTATGTCTTCTGTATATGTTGTTTGTAGATTCATTAAGTTGTTGTGTATGTTTTTATAAATGTGGTATTTTTCTAGTGAGTTTAGTTCTAATGGGTTGTTATTTATTTCCAGTATGGTTAGGTTATTTTCGTAATTTGTTGTTTCGTGTTTATGGGATATTGGGTGTGCTGCAACATTTGATACTTTAGAATTTTTGTTTTTGAATGCTCTATAATGTTCTTCAAATCTTATTTTTCCTATTTTACATAGGAAAAACAACCAGAACATTTAAAATAAGATTTGAAGAACATTATAGAGGATTCAAAAACAAAAATTCTAAAGTATCAAATGTTGCAGCACACCTAATATCCCATAAACACGAAATAACAAATTACGAAAATAACCTAACCATACTGGAAATAAATAACAACCCAATAGAACTAAACTCACTAGAAAAATACCACATTTATAAAAACATACACAACAACTTAATGAATCTACAAACAACATATACAGAAGACATACTATATAGAAATATCATACACACAGATCAAGAAAAAGTGCGCGTAACGTCAACAAACACCAACTTCACAGACCGAACATCCACAACAGAAAAACATCAGTGATTCGACAATGGTCAATTGACCGAAAGGTGCCTCACCACTCAAGGTAAATTTATTGCACTTAATGGTGGATAAAATTACTTACATAGTAATATATTAACTTCATAAAGTCAGTGCAACGGAAAAACAATGGATAACGTTAAATATCAAGAATTTAATACCTACCAAGGTAAACAACTGTACCGTAAATATCTTAACCTAAAAATCAAACTCCAGAATTGCATCAACAAAATACGTTTAATAAAAAATGCTTAACACTTAATATAACACCAAAATACGCAAAATTACAAATGAAAAATAAACGAAACACTATTATCAATAAAGCAACAAAAATAGCAGAATCACACATTATTAAACAAAACATTAAAGCTGCCTACCATAAAAAAAGCCAAATCAATTTACAACTATACACAACCAATTTGGAAATAATGAAAACTTTTGACACTCTCACACCTATTATTCACGAAAAAACACAACAAATTATAATACAACATAAAACAAACACTATTAACAGACAAAACAAAAAAATCGAAAATTTATCAAAACAACTTAACCTAAAAAATAGCCTAGATCCAATCCACACATCAAAACAACAACATAACCTAAAAAATAGCCTAGAACCAACCCACACCTCTAACAATAATAAATTCATAAACTTAACTAAAACACAATTCACTGAAAAAGAAAAAATAATAATAACAAATTCCTTCAAATATAACCTACCTAACTTCAACAAAAAACAAATAATAAAAAACCTAATAGTTGACACAGAATCTAACATCCACAAAATTACCCACCAAAATACTGAACACATAAGAAATAATATTAATAATAAAATTAACCTAATAAAAACGGAAAAAAACAAAAAAACGGAACAATATATTAATAAAAAAGAAATTATAAAACTCAGAGAAAAACTAGAAAACAACGACTACTTAATATTAAAATCAGATAAAACAAATACTCCAGTAATAATAGAAAATACCAAATATATCGATTCAATGACTAACTACATAAAAGAAAATAAATACGAACAAATCCCAGACCCAACTAACAAATACCTTATTACAATAAAAAACTTAATAGTCACTCACCGTAACACCCTAAACTATAACAATAAATTAAAATACCACACAAGATTATACCCATTCAAACCATGCGCACCAGTATTATCAGGGATACCTAAAATCCACAAACCCAACACACCATTTAGACCACTAATAAATTTCACAACAGCACCATCTTACATAATCGCAAAAATTCTAGACAAAATCCTAAGATCTAAAATACATATCAACAACACATACAATATAAAAAATGGATACGAATTAATTAATAAAATAAAAACGATAAAAACAAACAGCAACACAAAAATAATAAGTTATGACATAACTAACATGTACCCTAGTATCCCAATAGAAGAAACCATAGAAATAATAAAAAACAAACTGATACACAATAACGAAAAAAGAAACATAATAGATAGTATCATTACGCTAACCAAACACATATGTAACCAAAATTACTTCCAATTTAACAATAAATATTATAAACAAACAAAAGGACTCCCCATGGGTTCACCCATATCATCTGTCATGTCAGAAATATATTTACAACACTTTGAACAAATAATAATTAAACCTATAATAAACACACACAATATCTCACTATGGACAAGATATGTAGACGATATACTTGTAATATACCAACCTACCATTCACAACGAACACGTCATAATATTAAACAAACTAAATACGTACAACGAAAACATACAATTCACCGTTGAAACAGAAACAAGTAGAACAATCAACTTCCTCGACATTACTTTAAATATAAATGATAATAAAATAGAAACTACAGTATACAGGAAACCTACTTCCAACAACACCACAATACACTACAAATCTAACCACCCCTGGACACACAAAATTAACACTTACAGTAACATGATAAATAAAGCAATAAAATACACACAGGATAACAAACAAAAATTAAATGAAGAATTATATAACATTACAAAAATAGCAATAGAAAATGGATACAACAAACACATTATAAAAAATATATACAATAAATTCACAAAAAAACCTAACCTCAACACAACACTACAACCGGAACACAAAAATAATGAAAATAAAAAAATCTACCTAAAATATAAATACACCAATAATAAAATAGAAAAAATAACAAATATATACAACAAAGAATAATACACTCCAACTTACAAACCAAACAACAAAATAATAAAATATCTTAATAACACAAACCACATAACAAATTCAGAAAAACATAACCTATCAGGAATTTACAAAATCACATGCAACAACTGTAACGCTTTTTACATAGGAAAAACAACCAGAACATTTAAAATAAGATTTGAAGAACATTATAGAGCATTCAAAAACAAAAATTCTAAAGTATCAAATGTTGCAGCACACCTAATATCCCATAAACACGAAATAACAAATTACGAAAATAACCTAACCATACTGGAAATAAATAACAACCCAATAGAACTAAACTCACTAGAAAAATACCACATTTATAAAAACATACACAACAACTTAATGAATCTACAAACAACATATACAGAAGACATACTATATAGAAATATCATACACACAGATCAAGAAAAAGTGCGCGTAACGTCAACAAACACCAACTTCACAGACCGAACATCCACAACCGAAAAACATCAGTGATTCGAAAATGGTCAATTGACCGAAAGGTGCCTCATCACTCAAGGTAAAATTATTGCACTTAATGGTGGATAAAATTACTTACATAGTAATATATTAACTTCATAAAGTCAGTGCAACGGAAAAACAATGGATAACGTTAAATATATATATATATATATATATATATATATATATATATATATATATATATGTGTGTGTGTGTGTGTATGTGTGTTAATACGTATTCCTTTACGGATGGAAAATGATGATGAATAGTTATAATCTGGAGTACATCCGTTCATTCTGCAGTGCATATAATCGCAGTTCCGAGGTTTCGCTAGAATCTCATCTAGCATTGACCAGGGGAACCCAACAACAGTTGAAGAGCGAGTCAACTGTTGTTGGGTTCACCTCTTCAATACTGAATGAGATTCTAGCGAAACGTCCGAATTGTGATTTTATGCACTGCAGAATGAACGGATGTACTCCAGATTATATATATATATATATATATATATCCAAAGCACCTAAGGTTATTCACAAACAAGAATTATTTAATAATTTATATACATAGCTTTTCGTTGATAAACAGTAACAACATCATCAGGAATGAATATAAACTAATAAATAATTCCTTGTATTTTAATAACCTTAGTTATTTTTTATTATTATACAAGAAAACATATTATATATATATATATATATATATATATATATGTATGTATATATATATATATATATATATATATATGTATATATATATATATATATATATATATATATAATTATTCAATATGTCCTCCTAATTACTTTATATCTTATCTTTTTGGTTACATAAACAAAAATTATTTTCAAAATACACTTTGAAAGACCACATTAGAACCACTTGTCCCTTTGAACAATTATTTCTTTTGTAAGATATTTTCGACCCCAACAGGCTTTTAGAAAGAGTTACTTTTGACTATAGTATATAAGATCTTAATAAAATCACTTTTTCTTTTTTTGTGGATAGCGCTTTTTCGGTCTTTGTGTGTTGTCGCATCATACGTACACAAATTTATCTACCGTGGAAGCGCGCTACATGAAAATAAAAATGATTTGTCTCAGAAAAGTTATAGTATTAATATTTAATAAGTGACTGATAAGATCTTGGATGAAAGTAAAGTATGATTTTACCTTTAGTTTTTTACAGTTTTGATTCACAGGAATAATTGTCCCATTGGTTTTAACCTAAAAACTTCTCTTCTTTTTGTCATCGTCCATCTGTCTTGTCTGTGTTTACGTCCGTAGGAATGCCAAGATTCATTAAAAATACATCAAGATTTCCCAACCTTCAGGACAGTTAGTCTAAGCGGGTCAGCTCAAGTTTTAATAATAAATAAACCCTTGGAAAACGGCTTCAAAGTGGAGTAGTACATTATTCAACGAAACCTTTAAAAAGAATAGCCTTGTGCGAGATCTGGGAGATACACTGGTAATCCAAATATCAAGAAATTGAGTATTGCTATGCAGGATAAGGTTATAGAGTAGGCTGGAGACTGCAGATGGAAGGAAATAAATTGAACGTCATATCAGTGACTTGTATGAAAAAAATGAAGCGTTGGAGTTGAATACTGCATGAGGAAGCCAATTTATTATTACGTCATAACAGTGACTTGTATGAACAGACTGAAGCATTGGGGCTGTAGACTGCCAAAGTAAGGAGATTAAATAATACGTCGTAACAGTGGATATGAACACTGCAAAAAACTGAGACTAAATATGACATCATAGCAGTGACTTGTGTGAACAGACTGAAGCATTGGGGCTGTAGACAGCCAAAGTAAGGAGATTAAATAATACGTCGTAACAGTGGACATGAACACTGCAAAAAACTGAGACTAAATATGACATCATAGCAGTGACTTGTGTGAATAGACTGAAGCGTTGGAGATGAACACTACATGAGGAAGAAGAATAAATATGACGTCTTAGCAGTGACTTGTATGAAGCACTGGATCTGTAGGGTCGTAAGAGAAAGCAAGTTGAAAATGACGTCATACCTGTGACTTGTATGAACAGACTGATGCGTTGGAGGTAGACACTGCATGAGGAAGCAGAGTAAATATGACCTCATAACAGTGATTTAAATGAACGAGCTGAGCATTGACAATTTTATGCGGGGAATAATATCGTTTATCAGGTGCACAGGGCGAAATTGTATCTTTATGATCAGCAAATCCTCCCATACTTCCTCTGCAAAACAAAGCATCTGTTTTACCGTCATTGAGAGAAACCTTCAGGGGAGACTTAGGAACGAACTTTAGCAAAGTAAGAAATACAAGGAAGAAATTACCCTAAATTCAAATTTTCATACTAACAAGTTAAAATTAAATAACGGTCCGAGTAAAAATATAAATTACTTGTTAATATTTTACACAATCGAGCATAATTAACATATTTATGACAACTTTTATTAAATTACTGATTACGTAGGTTTACTCCAATAATCTTTTGATATTGTCAGTGAATATTTAACTTTAAATTTAAAAAAGGTAAAAAGCAATATATAATTAATTAAAATCCTTTAACGCAAAATTTTCAAATCGTTCACAGTTTTAATTAAAGTATATCTAATTCGTGTTGTTCTCTAATCTGTGCTCTGCAAAACATTTCTAATTAAATGTAATACCTGTAATTTGATTTGCTAATACAATATCATTATCAGTTGATTTTGATTTGTTTTTAAAATCCATTGGAATTACAGAGTACAATATACAATGTACAAGTTACAATATACTTTGAAGGTAATTATTTTTTTTTTCAAGTTTGTATTTGTGTAAATAACGCTGCAACTGGAGTATATAAACACTTGGCTGATTGTTGTTTGTTTTAATATGGAGTTTACATACAAATGTAATTGTTTCCGTAAGCTATAAATCAGTATGAAACTTATATATACAAATGTGTGTGTGTGTAAATATTTATTTATTCACCTTTACATTAGTTTATGACTATCCGAACTTTAATTTTGTAAAAATCTACTGAGACAGAAAGTTTTCGATCCCTCCGCGGCGGTCGTCTTAACAATTTAAAGTTTCTGCTTGGAGTTGTTGTTAGGTGACTGTTGTAAAAGCAGGTTTTCGATAGTAAGAGTATGTAAGATTTGTATTGGATTTGTTCATTTATTATGTTTGTATTTGATGGTTTTGTGAGTTTGAAAAATTAATATTTTTCTAGTGTGTTGAGAGGTGATTCTTTTTTGTTGATGTGTAAGACTTCTAGTGTTATTTTGTATATTGGCCATAGTATGTCCATTATTGTGGTGTTGTATCTATTTGCTTATGCTAAAACTTAATGGTGTCTAATTCTTTGTTTATGTTTTCTGTGGTCGTTGTTACTTCCTTAGGCCTATGGAGCATGGACCTAAAGGCAGTGTGTTTGAGTTGGATAGGGTAGTTTGAGGTGTTGTGAATAAGTGTGTCTGTCGTTGCCGGTTCCCTGTAAATGTTGAAGCTGTGTTTTTGTGAGTGGCTTTTTTAATGGCGAAATCAAGGAAGTTTAGGGATTGGTTGATTCCAATCTCTGATGTGAACTGGAGTTTTGGGTGTATTTTTTAATGTGTAGGTCAGGTGTTTTTCACTTTGTCGGGAGTTGCCTATAAGTAGTGTTATTATATAATAGGCACACACACACACACACACACATATACATATATATATATATATATATATATATATATATATATATATATATATATATTTATTTATTTATTTATTTATATAGCGACAGAAATATAACTATAGGAATGTATTGTTAAAACAAAATTAATAGAGGTTAAAAAAAAAAAATTATTTAACAAATTTAATTTAAATCCGTTATTAATAACTGTCGGAAATGTTTATTACTAAAAACTGAAATAATTATCCAAATAATGAATAAATTGTAATAGGATTTCCTGAAATTAAATATTATTAACTGGTAAAAAAATATTTAATTAATTACATATTAAGTTCATTATTTAGAATAAAAATGAATATTAGCTATTTGTTACACACACACACACACACATATATATATATATATATATATATATATATATATATATATATATATATATATATAGAACTAAGTCAAAATACAAATACAAGTTATAATTGAATTTACAATTCATTATACAATTCTTGTGTTTGTATTTTGACTTATTTCTTTATTATACACAAGAATACAAATTGCGATATATATATATATATATATATATATATATATATATATATACAACTAGTTAAATCTATATAGGTAATTAGAACTTTGCAGGGAGAACAACTCACCAAAGGTAATTATTAAAAGTGTACTTAAATTCAACTAAGGATTTTAAATGACTTCGTCGCCGAAACTAGTCTGGATTATTAAAATAGTGTTTAGTGAGATATTAGTGGACTCTTTCCTCCCCAGTTAACGTGGTTTTTCCGCGTAGGCTAAAAAATGTTTTGGTTTGAGTGCGCCAAACAAAATGGGTAAGCTTGTCCGAACACATATATATACACAGCAGACTTGCAAGTAAAACAAGGCGCTGTTTAGACACAATAAGTGTTACCAATTTTGGGATAAACAAATAAGAGAGACTAAGATGGGGCACAGTGGTCTCTGATACTGTTGAAAAATGACTCGCTTAGAGGGTGGTTCACTTGAATTTCAACCGGTTTCGTTTATTTCTCTTTACTCTTAAACATCCTTCAGCCTTTTTCCCTATCCTAAACCAGTTTTCTACCTTTCTAGTTATCTTAAATCTTCTCTCCATCTTTCTCATTACTCTTACACCTGCTTTCTAATCTTTTGCTTAAATTAAATTTGTTCTTGTTTTTCCTCTTAGACTTAAAATTTTATTATAAATGTCTGTTTTCTTTTAAAACTGCTCTCTACCTTTTGCTTGCTTTTAAGCTTGATTGCGTTCTTTCTTTTTCCCCTTAAAAAGTTTTTCTATGTTTCTACTTATCTTAAAACTGATTCTTAATTTTCTTATCCCAGCTTTATAATCTACCCATGGAAATGTAGAACCGTTTATAGTCGTAACGGTAAGGAAAGTGAGTGAGAAAATATTGTGAAAATTATCTTTATGTGTCTTTGTATGTATGTATATATATATATATATATATATATATATATATATATATATATATATATAATATGATTACTTCTACATCCGTATGTATGTAGGAAACGGACGGAAATGCACTCAATATTTTCTGCACATGCCAACGTAATCCCACCTTCAAGTCTTATCCCTTGACGTCATGGACAGAATAACTCTTTGAAACAAACTACAGGCCGTTTTAAGCTTTAGCGATATTGAACATTAATCGAAGACGTCCTTTGCTTCCGGTGACGTCACAACATGTCTTATAACAATGCGCCAGCTATATTTATTTCAACGACTCGCCGCATGATACACGCCATAAATACAGCGATTAAATTCCTTGCCGTAAAATAATAATTTGTTATTTACTGTTGACAATAAAGTTTTATTGCTTAACATTCGGTAGCTTTATTCGTGTTGCTGAATCAATCAGTACTAAGCGTAGCATTCCGTGACGAAATTACTGTTCCCCAAAACGCATTTTAATGCTCTTTTTATTACACGTTTAGGTAAGTAATCGTGAAAGCAAAATAATAAGTAATTAAATAACAATAACAAACACTCACGATCAGTGGGTTATTCCATTAACGATTTTATATTTTATTGTTTAATTCTATTTCCTCGTTGTGAGATTAAAAATTTAATTGAAAATATTTACTGTTCTGATTATCACTATAAAAAGACAAATGACCCTATGTTTTTGCAAAATTTAGTAAACACAAATCACTCACCTTTTTCGTATCTTTCAACCTAGGTAAATTTCATTTACTAAAACAATTTTTTTAAATATACTTCGTCCAATACTTATAAACAATATAGTAAAATTGTAGAGAAATAAATCGTGAAAGCATATTAATTAGTAAATAAATGAACAATAACAAACACAAACTCACTAATAAGTGGTTTATTTCATTATTGAACTTATATTTATTGTTATTGTTGTTTAATAAACATTCCTCGTGGTTAAGTTAAAAATGTGTTTGAAAATATCTATTATAATGTTTATTACTGTAAAAAGACAAATAACCTGATGTTTTTGCAAAATGTAGTAGACACAAATCACTCACCTTTTTTGTATCTTTCAACCTAGGTAAATTTCATTTACTAAAACAATTTTTTAAAATATACTTCGTCCAATACTTATAAACATTATAGTAAAATTGTAGAGAAATAAATCGTGAAAGCATATTAATTAGTAAATAAATGAACAATAACAAACATAAACTCACTAATAGGTGGTTTATTTCATTATTGAACTTATATTTATTGTTATTGTTGTTTAATAAATATTCCTCGTGGTTAAGTTAAAAATGTGTTTGAAAATATCTATTATAATGTTTATTACTGTAAAAAGACAAAATAACCTGATGTTTTTGCAAAATGTAGTAGACACAAATCACTCACACTTGTTTAAAACTTTCATTTAGTAAGACAAAGATTTTAAATATATTTCGTCATATACTGTTAATATGATGATACAGTTAATATAATGATATGATTATCGATAGTTAAAGTAGTATGAGTAGAGCGATCAGAAGACACAAGATAATAAATGCTAAATGATGTTAAAAAATGTAGTAAAAACATAGAAACCAAGCAATATATACAACATAACTAGAAGACCGAGAGATACAGCATTTATATTAACAAAACTTATCACATTAGATTCACGGGACATTAGTTGTGCTTTTATATTTCAAAGAAATGTTTAATGGTAAGTTATTTTTTCTCTACTAGATATTCCCTATTGCTATGTGCATATAATAGCATTTATATGCTATTGCTATAGCATATAAACCGTCTATCATCATTAGACGGTTTAACAAAACCAAACCTTACGAATTTGTGTTGCGTTAGTTCTAACCAAACAAAAAAGGGAAGAAGAAATGACGATTTAACAATAAGGATTTTTCTTGAGATGTGCAGAGTAATAATTGGTCCAGTAAAAATTTGTTTTGATAAATAGAAAATCTCGCTGAATAAAGACATAGGTCTTTGTATTTCTGGAGGAAAATTAGTTTGAGTTCATATAGGTTGTAGGTCATTTCTTCCCTGTTATTACACGTAAGGGGTGGTATCAGCCGCAAATACAGAAAGGGATTTGGCGCACCCCTTGACACCTCGGTAATACAAGGAAATTACAGGCTTGAAACTCATATCAACCCATTCAACAAAACATCCTACTCACACATTTTCTTTAAGCCTTGAGAGTAGAAAAATCACTTCAACTCAGGTAGAAAGGAGGTTTAAGATAAACAAAAAAGTAGATATTAGGTTAAAGATTAAGAATAAAAAGTGGGAAGCAAGTATAAGAGAAAACAGAAAGGTACAAAGCGGGTTACGTGTAAGTGTAAAGGAAGAAAGCAGGGTTAGTAGTAACAGGAAATACAAAAAGAGTAAGCAGCAAGATACAGTATTTAAAAATAAGAAATAAAGTTATATTATGGTTTAAGAATAACAAGAAGGTAGAGAATAGGAATAACAGTAAGTAGAAAGGTAGAACTTTAAGAGTAAAGGAAGCAAGTACAAGAGTACAGAGGAGGCTTTAGAGGGAGCAGAAAGACAGTGAACAAGTTAAAAATTATTATAAAGGTAACGCACAGTTTTAAAAGTAAGAACAAATTTAATACTAAGGAAAACATTAGAAAGTGGGTTTAAGAGCAATAAGAACAATAAAAAGCAGGTTTAGGATTAGAGTAAAGGTAGAAAAACTGTTTAAGAGTAAGCAGAAAGGTGGATAAAAAGCCTAAGTGTAGGTAGAAAGTAGATTTAAGAGCAAGCAGAAAGGCAGAACACAGAGTTAAGTGTGAGAGGACAAATAACAATTTTAATAATAAGTAAAACATTAGAAAGCAGACGTAAGAGCAATGAGGAAGATAGAAAGCAGGCGTAAGATAGGTAGGAAGGTAAAATTAGGTTTAGGTGTAACCAAAAGGTGGAAATGAGGTTTAGGGCTAAAGATATATTATAGTTGAATTAACATAAAGCAAGTTACCCTAGTCATGCTAGCCATAATTCCCAAGTATCAGAGAGTATTGAGCCCTTATTTGTTTAATCCCACCTTCTTTAAACTGGGAGGCAAATGTCTTCTATAAAGATTTGCCCCTAAACGCTCCTGCAAACTTGCGCCATAATTCCCCCCTTATGTTTTAGTTTTAATCTCCTATCGGTATTTTAACCTTTCCTACCCTTTACATGTGAAAATATTCAAATTTACCCATCAACGTTAAGCTTGAAGATTTCGCGATACTGAGCAAGAAGCATGGCTTTCATGAAGTAAACTTGCTTACAGAAGCCCACCTCTGGAAGCGGGCATTGGAGGAGCACTTTGACGTGGTCTGGTGTGGAGGGAAGATTGCATTAATTAGCAACACACACAAGTCCTCCCTATAGTTACAGGTTTAGTTTGGATCCGACCAGAGTTGTCTAAACTTTGCTCGATCAAATTACACCTCTCTTGACAATTTTGTAACTGCGTTTGGTTAATTATCGCATATTACCGGCTGCAAAATGTATCATCAACGAAATTGAAAAATCCTGATATTCTCCTGATGATGGAGAAAGCAGGTAGAAACAGGAAAAAAATTATGCAAATTTGTGTTTTCGACAAAAAAAGTGTGTCCTTTTTACTCGCATTTCATATCACACGGAGTTCAAGATTTCTTTATAAAACAGGGCGATAGATTATATTACATTACTATATATCTATATTCAAAATATAGCTACAAAGTTTGTAGAGAATTGGATTTTAAAAATAATAAAATTTCCTAAGGCTAGCTTACCAAATGAAGCATGAAAAAAATATAGCATCCATGTGCGGACATTCAATAACGTACAGCCAAATGAAGACCACTTCATTTATCAACCGGTTAGATTACGTGGCTTCCTTTTTACAATAACGTAATCTATTATTCCCGGATACTTTGTAGCTATATTATATATGAGTGATTTGTTTCTTCTATATACAAACATTTCTTCTATTTTTTTTTTTTTTTTTGTTTTTTTTTTTTTTTTTTTTTTTTTTTTTTTTTTTTTTTTTTTTTTGTTATCAGGTTTTATTTTTCCTTTCCTCCAAATTTTATAAATATCGTGCGTCAACGTGAAGTTTTAACATCTTCAGCGTACTCATTAACGTAACTCGACTGGTTTACGTTTCTTTGTAATACCTATAACGTTTGGAAAACCGATAAATATAAGATTTTTTAATTTTGAAAGAATAAAGAAATAATTAACTCTTCATTACTTCACCGAACATGTTCTTTAAGGTAACGTTAGAGGCTTATTATCTCCCACGACAAAGTTCTTTCTTATCAATTTCTAACGTTTTTATCAGCAAGAAATTGTAAAAAGACTTAATGTTTTGTTTTTAATACAAATCAATACAAATCCAACATATATTAGTATAAAGAGAGCATTAGTGAATTATTTAACTAAGTAAATAAAACCCACTAACCACAATACAAAAATCCTTATTATAATTACTTTATGTACATTTCGGTTTTCATTCTTCAGATTTACTCTGATGGCCACCATGTAACCAAAATGTACATAAAGTAATTGTAATGAAGATTTTTTAATTGGGTTTAATGGGTTTTATTTATTTAGTTGAAAAATTAGTCCACAGTGCTCAAAATTTTATAAAGCGTTAGTGAATGTTTGTTGTATTGTCAACGTATTTAAATTTATTCTCTGTAAATTCAATGGACGTCGTCCATTGGTCGTTTTTCTGTCTTTCTAAATTATCTTTAAAATCCTCCCTTCGAGAACAACATACATTTAAACTAAAAGGTGAGTGAAAGCGTATTAATTTAAAGTTACACCTAGTAAAGTTTTTCGCAATACTCTTTCGAATGGGAGAAACCTCTCGTTATCCCGGTAGAGAGCAACTTTACTAAGGTAAGACACCACGCCCACGCGAGGCCATAACTTTCCTTCATCTCCTTTTTAAATAAAACCTATCATCTAAATAAAAGTCCCCTCCTTAATATTTTACTTACAAGGATTTGAAATTTATTTATAATCCCGATACAGAGGCCCACTTCAGGTACGCATCCATACACAAGTGATTTGTAGAGAGGAAACGCCCCCTCCAAATCACCCCAATCGTAGGCGATAACATCTATACTAATTATTCGGCGTAAAAGTACAAAAACGCTATCCTTTTGAGTCCTGGGAGGTGAGGATTTCAAAAGTTAAGAGAAAATTTAGGAGGAGAAATAATCCCAAGCTTTTTTAAACAATCTAATCACCCCTCACACGAGTTATAATACTTGGAAATAAGCGTGGGCGAATGTGTGAAATGAAATATGAGTGAGTGAGAACCCACAAGCTTAGTGTGTCTGGAGTATATCTTATTGTCTTGAGGGGTATGAAGATTTGCAAGGAATTTGACCCTTAAATCCAGACAGTTATATTGGAAGCCTAACAAATTTAGATTAAATGCTGTTAAAAAAAAAAACAAAAATTTAAATCGTTAATTAATTTCCATTGATTATTTCTTTATTGTTTTCGTTATATCTATATATATATATATATATATATATATATATATATATATATATATATATATATATATATATATTTAAAAGAATTAAATACGAAAAAACTTTTTCGATGTCTAATCGGTGACAAATTTCCTAACCCCGTGTAAGCCTGATTGTCATGTCTTTTTCCAACTTCAATCCACTAAACTACCACTTCAACTCCTTGTTTATACACTAAATAGCAACGAACCGCTCTCTAACCTGGCAAAGTCTTGGGTCAGACATGAACCGTGGTTTCAGCAGATGCGGCTTCTTCTTTCGAACATTTTAAATACTTCCCCGTCTTCCTCCCGCATCCCTCACCTCCTAAAATTACCATAAATATCAAAATTGGTAAACAGAAAGGTATACAATGTTAACAAAAAAAATATCTGGCATCGCGTTTTCAGAAACAATTTTTAATGGAAATATATCTTTGAATAAATATTTCAATAACGAGTGGTCCTGGCCTAATCCTGGCGTTTTCATCAAGACAAAATAAACGCCAAATTCATTACGTGGTACGTTTTAGTAAAAATATTTACCGCAAAAAAGCTACAAGTCTTTATTCATTTACATTCAGAGAATGAGTAACGTAAATTTCAAGGCTTTCGGTAGCTGAGGAGAATAACACCTGGACATGAATAGAGAACCTTTAACGGACGAGACTGTACCCTGGGAGCCAATGATACTGCCTTGAGGACCATCCTTCGACAAAAACGTCATTTCGGAGAAACCTGCTTCCACCCCTAGAAGCGCCTTTTTTAATAAACCTATCGTTGGAAAAATAAGGTAGCGAATATTAGCATAAAAGGAAAGAATTAAAAAAGAAAAGGTTCTTGAAAATGAAAATACGTTACCATAGTAAAAGTCAATACCTTACATATTTTCAAAAACATTTCTTCAGGAATTATTTTTTAAAATAGAAATAAATTTCTTAAGTCACATTGATGGAACCGATTATTAAAATCTTGAAACAGTAAAAAATACATTAAAAAAGTTCAGAGTAAATATTTTGGCTACAACTATTACAAATTTAAAATAATTATTGTTCTTTTTAAACTATGTTCAAAACAAAACATAATCTTTTTTAAATTGTTTAAATTCAATTTAAAAAATTTGTCCAAATACCATGTACGCTGGAGAAACTTATTTACACTTTTGTATCACCTATTTATAATCTCAATAATATATATTGCAAATTATTAAATCTTATTAATTTTAATTATACTATTATTCTATAGTTAATTATTTAAATTAATGGAAATAAATATCCCAATCGTCGTACACTTTCAATCCGATTATTTAATTTGGGTTTGAAACAAGTATTAAGTTACTTTTACGAGCAAAAAATCACCCGAAAATGAAATAGCAGTTTTTTCCTTACTTTAATATAAATTTTACTCTTAATATTACTTAATTAATGTCACTTTTGATCTAGAATAAACGGGTTTAATGAAAAATAAAAAAAATATTTTTTTCCAAACACGATGAATAGTTTAAAAAATAATCATTTATGATAAAGCTGAAGCTGGATGTGACTGAAAACTCAGAATTGGCTATACTTTGTCCTACAAATGAATTTAACTCCTGAATATGACATTTTAATGCACGGTCATGACAGCAATAATTATGTATACCTTTATAAAAATAATATTATTGAAATTAAAAGCTATACAATATTTAAAAAACGTTTTAACTGTTTAATTTAACCAAAATTTTAAAAAAACTTCAAGCGCTGCCTAACTTTTCCATTTACCGTAAACGGAAAGAACCACTTAAACCTTAGTTGCTTACTCTAAAAAACATTTCCAAACAAAACCACTTCACTGTAATAGTTCAACACATTTCGAAATCACAGATTAAACTTGTAGACAGCGTCGCAAAGAGAAACGTACGCCTTGAAGGGTTCGCCCGTACTAACGTCCGGACGTCAAACACAGACGTAGCTTCCAGGGTTGGCCGCCGGCAGCGCTACTGTCACAACCCCACTATGTGGATGATGGGGTGTATTATAAACGTTAAAAAAACGATCGATTCTGAGAAAATTATTGGTTATCAGGGTCTGTGCTTTATCTCGTGTAATTACACGGCAATTAAGTGTATTACAAGGAGGGATGGGTTCATAAGACACTTTAGGGGTTTTTATAGTTTTTTAAATATAGTACATTACAATTTATTTTGCCGAAGTCATGTTAAAATTCATTAAAAATATTTTTTTAAAATTTGATATATATGTGTGTGTGTGTGTGTATGTATGTATGTTATAAATCATGCAACGCATCATATAACGCGAGTTTCAGATGGTCGAAAATAAGAACACGTAATTATAGTTCTCGAAAGTTGACTCGCATACATGCCAAGTAATATTGTTGCTTAGGTACATTGAAGTGTAAGTGATATACAGTATATATATATATATATATATATATATATATATATATATATATATATATATATATATATATATATATAAATATATATATATATATATATATATATATATATATATATATATATATATATATATATATTTTAAAACAACACAGGTTATTCAAATACAAGAATATTTATTATTTTATATCCTATATATATATATATATATATACATATATAAATTATAATATATATTATATTACATATATATAAATAAATTATATTATATATTATATTAAATAAATTATAATATATATTATATTATATATATTTGTGTGTGTGTGTGTGTGTGTATGTGTGTGTGTGTGTGTGTGTGTGTGTGTGTGTGTGTGTGTGTGTGTGTGTGTGTGTGTGTGTGTGTGTGTGTGTGTGTGTGTGTGTGTGTGTGTGTATGTGTGTATACAAGGCTATATTTTTTACTTAAAAAATACAAACACTTGCGTTTGTTATCTGTGTGTTTGAAAAGTGATTTTCTTAAGCTAAAAATGTATACCTTATCTATTATTTAATATTATATTTTTATACGATATTACTATACGAGAATTGATGGTTTATTAATTTTTTATTTAGGAATAATATGTGGCATGCACCGAAAACTGCTCTAAGAATTTTCCAGACAATTGGTATGTAGAGGATTGCTTATTAGCGTCAGTTGTAAAATTTGATAATGGACTAGCTTTTAATTAATTTTAAATGAACCCCATATCTCAAATAATGCTGGTTTCAATGCCAAACCCATCCTCAACAAAGAGTGTAATTATAGTTATTTTGCAAATCACTACATAGTAATCAGTGTATCAACACTTAGATAACTTTATCATATATATATATATATATATATATATATATATATATATATATATATATATATATATTAAAACAACATAGGTTATTCAAATACAAGAATATTTATTAATTTATATCTTGGTAAAAATTATTAAATATTCGTGTATTTCAAAAACCTATGTTGTTTTAAATTGTTAAACAAGAAAACAACGTATTATATATATATATATATATATATATATATATATATATATATATATATATATATATATAACTTGGGTACAAAGCAGTGTTTTGCTTAAGTCTATCAGTGTTATAATATATACAGAACTTAGCGATTCCCACGTTCGGCTTAAATTAGTTGTATGAGAGAAAAATAATGTTCAAATCATTACAACAAAAGAATAAAGCATAATAATATTATATTTATACAGATTGAACTCGCTGCTAACATTACATAAAAGGTGTAGGAATTTTTAATTTTGCTGAATAACTGACATAGCTCAAAGCTTTTGAAATGAAATTGTTGGGTTATATCATACCTCGGTTTTTATCTCACGCGCTCCGTTTTTTATATTCAATTCTACCCATGTTGGTCACTATTAAAACTTTCCATCACAAATGTTGAGAACAAACTACATGGGGTTATTTATCCGTTTAGAATTAAAAGCATTATCGATGTTGATATTCTAAAGAGGTTAATCGCGGATTTTTTAATACATGTACAATAATTTTCCCCACAATATATCTCAATATTCATTTCGCAAACGATTTTATTTTTTTCCTGTTTTAAAAACTTTAGTTTTTGATATAAATTACCTATTACATTTTTCACAAGCATAAATTGTTATTCTATTATATATGTGTTTATATATATATATATATATATATATATATATATATATATATATATATATATATATATATATAATAAATTTAAAATATTTCAAAAACAAGAATACTTTTAATGAATAGCCTATATTTATTCAAAGCTTTTCGCCGATAAAATAGTACCAGCATCTTCAGGAAAATAATTATCTAATTATATCTAATCTTAAGCGAAAAGCTTTGAATAAATATATTCATTAAAATTATTCTTGTTTTTGAAATATTTTTAATTTATTAAAAATAATACACGAAAACATATCACCATATTTAATATATTATATATATATATATATATATACACTATTACTATTATTATTATTATTATTATTAGTATAATAGGCCTATACGTTTGAATTTCGTCTCAGAATATAAGACATTTAACAACCTACCTTTGATAAAATATTATTATTAATACTATCCATGAATATACAGTATAAGTAAACCATGAAAATATATTCCCTTCCATAGAAGAGACCTCGTTTAAAATTCACTTATAAAGAAATTTGAATAATTATAAAATAAAAACAAATTTAAAAAAAAAACACTGAAACACGTCGGCATGTAGATTTGTTTTGACTTTTAAAGTGGCGGAGCTTTCGCGTAAGGCCCCATCCTACAACCCTCGTTGTAAAGGCCTATCTCTTTATTAAAGGATCCCTCCGCCAGCATGCAAGAACACACTTGCGAAATGAATTGTCCTGTTATAGGCGCAACGTGCTTCCTGCCGCTACATTTCTACTGATATTGCTCGGTATTAAAGTCTCCTTCTTTTATGGTATTTAACATTGGATTGCTTTGGAATTTCAGTTTCAGAATAAGCGTTGCAGAGAAATTGTTTCAGTTTCTGCATTTATTGCAGAATAACCATTTGAACGCGTAAACATAATTATCTGGTCAGCTGTTAGGTATATTTACATGATCCCGTTAGAGGATAACTTGAGGGAGTAATATCGATCCTGAATATATTATGTCCTTCCATACGTTTATTTAGTTCAACCCTTATACACCGTGTTTTAAAACGTATGTACTACGAAGATTCTTGTCCACGATGGAATTCTTTCAATGCATCTACTTGCAAATGAAGCCCTGCCTATTAAGGGCGGGTATAACATCCCCTACCTCCCTCTAACAACAGTTAATTGGGTTCTTTAACTTATTATTATCTATCATAAAATTCCCATCAATAAAAACGAAATAACTTTTTTACCGTGATACAGTAATTTAACAATCATTTCAGATAGGTAATTACACTCGAATGAGAGTAGGCTCATTAAGTAAAATACAGTTCATATTAGACGCCATATTTTCTTACACTTGGAAAAAATTTAAACATTCTTCCAAGCCTATATTTATTTATAATGAAAATATTGAAAACAACCCCAATACTACAAAAATAATAAAAAAATAACAGATAATAAAAGTTAATTAAGGTTTAATTTTTATGAACATTTCGATGAACATGTCATCATCATCATCGTGGGATGTTATTACAAAATTACAATTAAAAAAAAATAAAGTTAAAACTAGTGACATTCTATATAATATAGAAGTAATAAAAACGTCAAAGCCTACAATTTTCAAAAAATATTTTCTACAACTGATCTTATTTATTCAATAATTTAAATATCCACCATTTAAACTGACATCTCGATCTTTACAGTCACACCATGCTTGTTGAGCAGTCATCGGGACACGTAACTAACACATGCCTTGAGAAAGGATGCTGGCAATAAGGTTAGCGTAATGAAAGTCTGTTATTGTAATGCATAGACAAGCACATGCTGCCGGGGGAACTATCCGTATATTGCACTTCGCACGGTAGTGGAATGAACGTGTAAATACAACAAATACAATATGACAGATAAAAAGGTTCATTACTTCAACATGATTGTGTGTCCTTTTGCTTAACATATTTTTACTCTCAGAACATTTTTTTTTCTTCTTTGTGAAATTTTATCGTTTATTTTGATAAAAATAAAGTTTTCTCTGAGAGGTTGATTGATATTTTTATGCAGGTCGTACCTGTAGAGAAATGTTTGAGATGTACTCAACTGTTCTTGTGAATTTCATTTCAATTTCCATACTCCAATGTAAAACGATATTATATATTTTCTTCCTAATAATATAGTTTTTAGTTTATTTTGTTTCCTTCACATTGATCAGATAGCAGTTTAAAATTCAATACTGTAATTTTTGTAACTAAATTGCCTACATAGCCACATAATTGTCTATTTGAGTCTATATAGACAATTTTACCTTTACCACAGTGTTTGTTATATAATCGTGTTACCTGAACCAAATACGTTTAAAATCAACCCCTCCATAAAAGTAACAATAATATATGTGTGTTGGGGGAGGGGTGTGAACAACAAATGCAAATGATTCAATTATTAAAATAATAATGCTTTACATAAACCTGTGATTTGAAATAAAATCACTACCAGAAATTATAAAATTAGGTCTACTCAATTAAACAATTACTGATAATCTATTAACTAATTATGTGAATAAACCAATATTTATTCACCATACATATTCTAGCATTAATTTAAAATTAATTTTGTTTTTTTATGGTTTCCCAACAGTTTTAAATATTATGTGTCCACAACATAAACTGAGGCTTGAAACATTGAAATTTCTAATAGATGAGAAATAGCATGACTTGAGAAGCATTCAATGCAAAGACCTTTTGAGAGGAATGTATAAACGTAAATTTATAAACAAGAGAAACATTTTTATATGGAAAACAAAGTAGAACAGTAAAAACAGGTTTTAAAATGCGATTTTGATGCCGAGGATAAAACATATGCAGTAAATAGTTGATCACACAGAAGCTGGTGCCGTCTAGAAAAAGATATTTAACTATTGAGCCATTTACGTTTGGTTAAGGTATTGAGTGAGCGAAATAATCAACGAGGAAAGTAGAGAAAGATTCTGAACTCAGGTAGATTTAGATTGACGAGTACATGCTGTCTGTCTAGACCTAGATGTTATATATAACGACCAATATCCCATACTCGCGTGACTCTGAGATATATCTCAATACTTTTTGCCGACGCATCTATTTCAAACTTTGGCAATTAATATGACCATACTTAGATTTTGGCTTTATAACTCAAATTTTAGAATATCAAAATAAAGGAACCAAACTGGTTTTCAAGATGGTGCAACTGTACTGTAATAATTTATTTTAAATAAATAATACCTCTTAACAATAAATAGGTTATCTTTAAGTCTTCATGTACATTACTATTTACTAGGAATATACTATGGTTGAATTTAATAATAAATACACAAACACCTCTTAATTACAAACTTTCTTTATTTTACCCTTATGTACATTTCAGTTACAAAGTAACCATCCTCAGAAGGATAACGTACAAAGACTCACAAAGACTCTGTCTTTGTATGTTATCCCTCTGAGGATGGTTACTTTGTAACTGAAATGTACATAAGGGTAAAATAAAGAAAGTTTGTGGTTAAGAAGTTTTTGTGTATTTATTACTTCATGTACATTTTTATTGCAAAGCGAACATCTTCAGAGGAAGTTGTAAAGTTCGTCAAGGTCAGGACCAACTTCAAAAAAATGTAGACGTAAGTCGTCATCCTTATTTGGCTTGTTTCTATAATATATTTATAGGATATTTACAGAATGTCGCTAGAATACTGCTAATTTATATGCTTTATTTTATATTTCGATTACCTACTGAGTACATCTACATATTATTGGGTACATTCAGGGAGTACGAAAAGCGCAATTGGAGCACGACTGAAAGATATCTCTCCCAGTGTAGGACCAGGACAAATGTAATAAAGCCACAACTGAATCTACTGAATAGTAAATATTGATGAGGGATGCCGGAGGGGATGGTATATACTGACAAGAGGAAATAGGGACAGTGAAAACCCGCCTAATTAAAAAAAAGTACATTCGTAACAAACATAAAAACTACCTAAATGGAAACAAATTTATTTGTCGGTTTCCTGCTTTTATTTGATTTGCGCAGTATTTACGCTACGTCGGTTCCTTACGAAACTTTGACAAATACATTCACCTCCCTGCGCTTCATAAATTGGTTTTGACGCAACACAGAGGACTACATCCCCCAACACTAGGGTACTTTTCCACCCTACATCGCTTTCTCGCCGCAAGACAATCAAAACCTACTTATCTGGAGAAGGTAAGCTTATTTTTATTTTAAGATGTATTTAGCGTCGGAATAATCGGTGGGTTGCTTTCGTTAGCTTAGCGTTGCCAAGTAAAAAAGGATATATTATATACTTTTATTTACTTGTAATAAGAGAGTGTGTGTGTGTGTGTGAGAGAGAGAGAGTGTGTCTGTATGTGTTTGTTTGTGTGTGTGTGTGTGTGTGTGTGTCTGTGTGTGTGCGGTTTTTTGAAAGTGTAACCTTATATTTCTAATGATAAATGGAAATTTACATGCCTACATCATAAATTGTTATAAAAATAATGGAATAGAAAATAACGTTTGAAATATAAAAATTCTCAAAACAAATAATAAAAAAAATGTAAACTACAGCCACTTAGATTGACCTGAAATAAAAGATATAAAATTATTCTGAAACACAAACTCAAATATAATCTAATTAATAATAAAATGAAAATACAAACTAAAATAACACGAACACACACACACACAAGCAAAACGGAATTTGTAAAATAAACACCCCCGTTTTATAAATTCTGAGAAAAAATAAATGAAACATACAAAAGCTAATCAATGTTTTAAAATAGAATGACGTACAAATACAATCTATCAGCACTCATAATTTATCGATAACACAATGTATTGATAACACATCTTCTTTTAACACTAGTAACACGAAACTCAGTGAAAAAATAACGATAGGAATAAAAATAAACATAACGAAAATATAATAATGACAAAAAACTAACAATTAAAAATAATATAAAATAACGCACGTTTATAAATAATAGACAATCAGACTAAAATGTATGATACCTCAAAAACATAAAGGAATAAAGTCTGGGTTTTGTAGCGAATAAAACCTACTTTAGCCTACTTCTGGGAAATGTTCCTTAGTACAGTCTACTGAAACAACTGATAAAACATAATTCCTCAAATATTCCTACAAAATAGCTTTAGAAATAGTAAATACGTTGTATTTTACTTTTGTGCACGTGTTTGTATTATGCTATGCTATATCATGTTGGGATGATAAACAATTATAAGCCCTTGCAAACAATATTTTTCAATTTTTAATTTGTTTAGTTTTATTCTTCTTTTTTCTGTCATTCTGATGATGCTAACTGTATTAGTAGAAGTTGTATGATTGTTTGTAGCAAGGGTTTTTATTGGTTTCTTCTTTCTAAGTATACTACTGAGTTTTCGATTGTTTAATTTGATTGTTTGAATACTCAAACATTTTTAATCTTTAATGTAGTTTGACAGAAGTAATAAAGGATGTGCTTGAAGAATGATATTGTTGAACATAACATTTAGAAAAAGGGTGACGCTACGCTTAAATGGTCTGGAAAGTATTCTAAAGGAACGGATTTTTATGAAACAAAGGTTTTTACACAGGTGGTGCTCAGCATAAGGGAGAACAATCTTGTGAGCGAAATAGTTGGTTGGGGGGGGGGTCATACATACACACCTGTCACTAGGAATTACGTTGGTATTGGTATGGGGATAGGCAAAATTATAGCACGACATTCGTTTATTAACATATAAGTAAAACCTATTAAAACTATATAAACATTGAATATCGCCGTGGAATGAAATCAAATGACTGAGCTATGATTCGGAGATCAAGAGATAGAATAGTTTATCAACAAAAATAAATGTTTTTGATAAATATTGAAATAGTACTCTCAAAATCTAACTAAAGACTAGTTTAACTATAGATACGAGCTAGTTTCGATGACGACGTTGCTTTCATCAGTATTTGGCTACTACTGAGTAGTAGCAAATCACTGATGATGGCGTCAATGTCACCTAAACTAGTCTGTATGTGTTAATATACTAGTGTGTAGTGAGACTTGGAGTAAACTATTTTAATATTTACCATTGTGAATTGTTCTTTCTATTTAAGCTCTAATTAATTTAATAAAAGATCTGTTAAATTAAAGCATAAATGGTAATTTCGTTTTGGATTTATTCCGTAAACGATTCGGAACTATTTTTGAACTGAGAAACATTGCTAATGAAACTCCGCGTGACAAAGTTCTCGTATCGATTACACTTGTGAAAGTGATAAACACACTTTCGATACCCCATCTAAACTCGAAACTAACTGTGAACGGTGATATGAAACTCTTTGTTTTGTTTTTGGGGTTTACGATCTGTGTTCGGTTCATAATACCTCGCTATCAGTTCCGTTCCGAGTCATTGGCTTCGGTTATTGCTTTCTGTTATTGCCGGGGGCTGCAAGTAATGTGTGTGTTTGTGCGCGACTGCTTGTGTGTGTGTGAGTGTGGGTGAAAAAAGTATGTTGAAAGTTTTGCCCGTACAAATAGGCAAGGTTAAATGAATAAATCCCTGTGCATCACGACAGGATAGACACAACTATACAACTGCATACGAAGAAACGAATATAAAGATATAATACTGAAAAAGAACTGATATGAATGTAGAACACAAAACCTATCAGGTTTGTTTGAGCAAAGATGAAGATACAGGAGTTTATGGAATGACAAGATAGTAGAAGTAGAGGAACAACACACGAATAATATTTTTCGTATTTCATGCTTGACAGCCATTCTATGTGACAAATGAACCAGCAGCTCAGGCTCTACAAAGGCAGAAAAACATGGGGAAATACATTAATTGATATTATTATTGAGAACTCTGAGTCGTAAAGGCGTTCATGGAACACAAAGTTATATTGGAAGTGAAAGCTTAGAAAAATAAAGTTGGAGAGCAGAAGAACATAACAAAAGTCATAAGTGCAAAGTCAACTCTATAATTACATACATTACATACTGGGATATTGGTATAGAGGTTTGTGAGTTGCCAAACGATGCCAGGGTTGAGTTATGAGGGATTTTGCTATTGTTTATTTAGTTTACTACATCTATTGTGTTCTTTATACTTGTGTGTGTGTCTAGTTTTATGTACTTTCTAATAGTTCTATCCAAATGGCGTGCTAGTTTGTGTGCGGGTGATTGTTGGCTGTATATTATTGGTCTTATTAGTGTACCTTGTTTAGGAAGTGCTTGTAGGGTAGGTGCCGTAGGTAGTATTGTTTCAAAGTATTTTTTCTGTGTTTTAGATATTACGTGTTTAATTATTTGTTTAACTGTGTTGGGATATTTATTTGTTGGTTCTTTATTTGTTTCTGAGATGTTGATCTCCGTAATGAATTCATTAATATTGTTGTCTAAACCTGCGTATGTCCCTGTGACAGAAACACTAAACATATTACGAGACAATCTAAGACTTACCAACACTCCAGAAAAAATTTCAAAAGGAAATATACACATTTTGAACACCATTACACAACAGACCTACTTCACACACAACAACAAATATTACACACAGAAACCAGGCATACCATTGGGTTCACCGATTTCAAGCATTCTCGCAGAAGTATTCCTACAACACATAGAAAAGAATAAAATCATAAATAACAACAAACACGCAGATAAGATAATATATTGACACAGATATGTAGACGACGTTACGATACTATACCGAGGAAACATAAGACAATGCCAACAACTCCAAACACATATAAACAAAATACACAAAAATATATAGTTCACTGCAGAATTTGAAAACAACTAAACTTTGAATTTCTTGGATATCACCTTAACAAAAAATCAAAACAAACATGAATTCAACACATACCGCAAGCCAACCATGACAGACACACTGATACACAACACATTGAACCACCCAATACAACATAAACACTCAGCATTCAAACATTTACTACACAGACCAAATAAAATACCAATGTCCACAACTAACTACACAATAAAATATTTAGTTCACAAAAATGGATATGACAATAATTTAATAGACAAACTACACAGAAAAATACTCAACAAGAACATTAACAACAACACATACAACATAAACGTGAACACAAAAAAATTCATCACCCTCACATACATAAACAAACTCACAAATAAAATAGCACACCAATTCAAAAACGGAGGATACAATGTAGCTTACACAGAACAACAAATAAAAGCCAAACGGGTATCAGATAGAGCATCAATAACAATAAAAACACATATAATAACTCAGGAGTATACGGGAATACAAACTAAAATACAACAACTGCAATAACTTCTATATTGGACAAAGAGGCAGATCTTTCGCCAAAAGATATAAAGAACACAAAAGCGCAATGCACACTACTATTTAATCCGCCTTCGCTAATCCCTTCAAGGACAATAAACATTCATGCAATAGTAAGGAAAATAACACGAGCATCTTTTACACATGCAACAAAGACCATAAATTAAACACACTAGAACAGAATGAAATATATGGGCATATCAACACATATAAAAATGACATCATAAATGAACAAACTCGGCACAGATCACACATACTCTTCGATCACATCACTTCTAATTTTTTTAAAGTTGTAGTTGATGACACTTAACGTTATCAGGGTGTTTAAGAAATTAGTTGATTTATTCAATTTAATTAAATAATATTCACAATTAATTTTGCTTTCTATTTTGCCACTTAAAGTTGTAATTCTGGGATATATATAAGAAACAATTTACAAATTACTAACAAAACCGATAACTAAATTAAAAATATAATAAACAATAACAATAATCAAAATAATAGCAGGAAAGAAATGGTGTATATAATACAAAATGACAACATAGTAATTGATTATCAGTAGGACAAACAAAAAAGAAAAGAAAAGGAAGATGCAAAGTACATTTAAACGCTTATAATAAACTAAATATATACACATCAAAATTGGCTACTCATTTGTATAAATAATGGACACAGATATCCTGAGTAGAAAATATGATATTATTAAAATATTAAACAAAGATTTAAAGATGAATATATGTGAAACATTAGACATTTATATACGTAAAGTAAAAGGCAGATTAATTGATGAATAGATTAATTGATGAACAGATTAATTGATGAACAGATTCAAGTGAGATCAAGTCACAAATATATTTATAAAGTCATTGATGTATGGACAAAATTACATGAAATGCAATACCTATAAACATATGGTAGTACATATGATTAAATTTTTGGAAAAATATTTTGTTACATAATTATTTTTCCTGAAGATGCTGGTACTTGTTTTATCGGCGAAGATCGGTTTTGAATAGTATTTATATCAAATTGTTCTTGTTTTTGAAATATTTTTAATTTATTATATATATATATCGTTACATAACTTGCATTAAATAAAAGTGAAGGGAAAATATCAATAAATATTTTTGATTAAAATGAGATCATTGCAGACATTGTGGTTTTAATATTTGAATATAAAAATTAGAAAATGATTCATTATGAAAGTTTGGTTCGTACAAGAAATCCTCTGGTTATGGTTACAAGTAGCGTAGATTAAGATAAATTTATACGCGTTATACTAACATCAGGTTACATAATGTGGAATTTTCCGATCGGAGTCAACGTAAGGAAACTGTTTCCTTTATAAGACCTGAGCGCTCGAAATCTTGCACTGCTTTATTCATTGCATTGATTCGTTTCAGATTGCAATACGGTATTGTAAGTCGGGGGGAGGGAGTAGCGAGTCAATAGATGATGGAATGAGGACGCCTTAAACTACATTTATCAGAGAAATTGTGAAATGGGACAACAAGAATCACACTGCCCGCAAGTATAGCGAGAAAACGTTTAGGCTCGCATTACTAATGAGTTTCCCCACTGAATATTGTTAATTTAAGTATAAAAGTTCGTGAAAGCGAAATGCGTTAATTGTTTATAAAATTGGAATTTTAAAACAAATAACAGTCATTGGTGACTATTTTAGAGTAATTTTTTCCACCGCTTCTTAGTTTAAGGGCATTTTTTAAAATTAATTCCCTCGTCCTACAACTATGAACAAGGTTTTTTCATAACGGTGAATCTCCAAACTAAATTACGAAATCGTTTCACTAAACAATTACATAACTTTGTGTGCTACAATACTTAATTCGGGCATTTAACAATTGATTTAAACCAAACAATCCTAAGATTCATTGCTTGAACTGAAACTGGTTGTAGCTTTATATACAATTTTTGTTTATAAACTTTTTTTAAATATATTACAGAAACAACAATTATTTATAATTATCATTCCTATTTTACAAGGCCTTGTAACCCCTCACACATGTCCTGTGACCACCTAAAAGCGTTTGACCCCCCCCCCCTACAACTCCTGCTGCCACCTAGAGCCTTGTAAGCTCCCAGACACGTCCTACTACCGCCTGAACCCTTGTAACCTCCCAGACACATCCTGCTGCCACCTAGGGCCTTTGTAACTTCTCAGACACGCCCTACTACCACCTGGACCCTTGTAACCTCCCAGACACCTCCTGCTGCCACCTAGGGCCCTTTAAGCTCCCAGACACGTCCTACTACCGAATGAACCCTTGTAACCTCCCAGACACGTCCTGCTGCCACCTGGACCCTTGTAACGTCTCAGACACGTCCTGCTACCACATAAAACCTAGTAACTTTCCAGACACGCCCTATGATTATCTAGTTGTTCGTGACCCCCCGACATATTCTGCTACCACCTACGGCCTTGTAACCTCCAAGACACCTCCTGCTGCCACCTAGGTCATGCAACCATCCATACTCGCCCAGTGACTACCTAGAAGCGCTTGACCCCCCCCCCCCCCGACACGTCCTGCCGCCACCCAGGGCCTTGTAACCTCCCAGACACGTCTTGCTGCCAGCTAGGGCCTTGTAAGCTCCCACACATGTGCTGTGACCACCTAGAAGCGCTTGGCCCCCCGACACGACCTGCTGCCACCTAGGGCATTGTAACCTCCCAGACACGTCCTGCTGCCATCTGGGCCCTTGTAATTTCTCAGACACCTAACCTAGTACCCTGCACAAGTGAGTTGTAGACTACACTAGCTTGCATTAAGGAAGGAGGTTTATATAAGTACCTCCAACAGCGTGGTCTAAAACTCTAGAGGGATCCTATTTAAACCTTTTCCGGGCATCCACATCTGATCTTTCGAAAACAACGCAGTACGGGGTAGCGAACCTGAAGCCACAATTTACAAACAACTGGTTCCCTTTTTATCTGTTCAATTCAAATGTTTTTAACCTTGGTGCTGGGCCGTAGCACGATGTGACGTCGTGTAGCCGATCGACTGTTTTTATTGCGGTTTATTACCTTGGGTGAATTTTACGAAAAAAGAGGTTATAAAATACCAGTTTAAAAATTCATAATTTTGAACAGTTATCATAGGTGAAAATAACATATTTCAATTTGGTAAAATTTAAAAAACTAAAAATTATAACTATAAAAATAACAGCTATTAGTTGATAGAATAGAACTCACTACCTTCCGTCAAAATCTGTAAACGTTTTTGTTTTTTCAATTTTGCTGTACACCAAGAGCTTTGATTAATTTCGCGCTATCTTGGGCTGTGTAATAATCAGGCAACAGGACACTAGTTGCCTTTAACCTTCTCTTCTTAAATCAATAAACGTTCTCCTAGTGGAGTAGAGGGGGGAGTCAGGAAGAGGGGGAGATGTCGGAAATGTCTGTCAGTCTTTCGTCTGACTGCATGTTGTTTTACAAATCGTTTCTCGTTGTTAGTTTTTTCATTCTATTATTTTTACAAAATTTAATCAATTTGAGTAAGCCAAATGCAGAGATCTACATTTTATTGCAAAACTCAACTTTACAAATATTCAATTATTTTTTATGTAAGTAAATTGAGAGGAAAGATTTTGAGTGACCTTTCAGGGAATAATTCACACTATGAAACTGCCACAACTTGGTTATTGGGAAATACCAAGAATATCACTTGGAAATTAAAAATCAATTCTCATTAACTAGCAGTTAATTCGAAAGACTAGTTTCGACGGCAACTTCACCATCATCAGTAATAGACCTACCTCATGTATAACTAACTATTGCCGAATTAACCTGTTAAATTTTAAATATTTTTACAATATTTACCACATTTTCATGTTTAACCCTTATAAATTAATATTAATAGTTAAATATTAAATGGATCTTTTCCGTTATACGTATACCACTATTTAATGTCGAATTATATGCTTTTTCATTATAAGTATTATATTTATGTAAGTAAGTTACCTTATTATGTTGATGAAGGTGGCCAATACTCGGCGATATTACGCAGTATTTCCTCAAACAAGTCCTTTCCTGCGTGTCGCCGCCGCCACATGAACTCACACAGGTAAGAATCTAACAACGTGCGTCTGGTCCCGCACTGGTTTTTATTTCGTTGTTTAGCCAGACGCCAAGTACTCTCAATTGTTTGTGTGTGAGCACCACTTTCGGGATCAACAAAATTATACGTATGGTTCACCGTATAATGTTCATAGCCTAACCTGTAAATGCTATTATAGGCTCGCCACTCGTCAGATATAATTGTTGTCCCCGGCCTAATGTATTCCTTAATTATGGGCAAAAGTTGAGTAGCGGAACGTTCAGGAACGGCAACTAAAAAACACTCACGACTTTCACGACAAACTCCTCCAAATACCCATTGTTGTTGAATTCACGTTAAGGACCATGTCGTGTCCACGCACACATTTCCGAGGATTATGCAAAACAGATTTACCTTGGAAAAAATGTATCGCATCTTCTTCAGTTTTGTATAGATCGGCCAATCGAAGAAAGTTCATTATGTCTCGCAAACAAACTGACGACTGCCAGATTACAGATAAGAAAACCGCTTTACAGATAAGAAAGCCGGTTCTAAAGGTTGAAAATGAGGGAAACATGTTTTAAAACATGTTCCGTTATTTATACCGAACAATGGTTAAAATGTATTATTCAATATATTTAAATAGTGGTATACGTATAACGGAAAAGATCCTATTAAATAAGTATATATGTATATATATATATATATATATATATATATATATATATATATATATATATATATATATATAACAACTGATGTTATAAAATACAAGAAATATTTATTCTTCTACTTGTATAACCTCAGTTGTTTTTATTATTAAACAACAAAACATATGTAATGGAAATTATATCAGCTTAGTAAAAATTACAAATCAATAGTAAAGGAGTTTTAAAATATTCCACTTGAATTGAATTAAGTCTCAGTGAAGAATAAACAGGGGAAATGAAAGGGAAATTGTACCACTAGGGCCACAAAACGGAAGTTAGGGGAAGAAGTAAGGACTAATGCAAATTGAAATTAAATGTTGTAACATTATTTTAGGCAAACATTATACATATTGCAGCAGCATCAGAAAAAAACCGAGATATTAGTTTAAAATGAAAATATAAAAATAATTGTAAATTTTAATTCTATGAGTCGCAATACTGGTTGAGATATGATTTCCACAAGCTAATTTTTTTTTACCCGGCAGAGGTCGCGTCATGTTCTTTTCCACCGTGCCTTCACCATTTTCCTAATATCTCGAACTGCCGATTTTTGTAAGCTTCCACCCCCTCAGTACCTTCAAATAGACTCGTGCACTGGCTAATGCTGTGTTTGTATTTTCGCTATCACCAACGAGTGTCTTAGTGTAGCAGCCTAATCAAAAGCCAGTGTGGAAACCACCGTGCGCGACCCCTCGCATGTGCTAAAGTGTGACATAATTTTTAATTTCGCTTTTGCGTTATTGATCGTTTAATGCGTTGTGTGTTATATTTATTATGTTACTAAGCAATACGAATCGAGCAGAAGAAGAAAGACTTGCCAGACTGTTAGATAGCGTGGAAAGGGAAGAAAGGATTGAAAATCCTGGAAGTGTTAGAAGACAACTTTTATGTGAAAAGAAACATTGAAGAGATGCTGGGCCTACAGCCTCAGGTGCTTAGACATATTGTATGTAATTTCTTGTTTAAAATCATAATTTTTTACAGTTTCATTTCATCACTGTATTTGTAATAATATGATAAATTTACTTAACCATTCAATACATTTTGATTCAAAATTGGTTCTTTTACAATACAGTTATTGTAAACATCAAGTACATTTTCTTATTCATAAATTAGATTTCTTTCCGAATATATTAAGAAACATAAGTCTTTGTAAAAGAATCCGTATGTTATAACAACTTATCTAAAGCCTTGTATTTTTTTCAAACAATAAATTTGTTAAATCCTAAAATATTATTTAAGATTATTTAGTAAAACAATTTCACAATTAAAACCAATACAACTTAAGTAAATACATTATACTTAATTACGATACTTGAATTTTTAGAATAAAATAATGTTCAGTATTTTTTTTTTCCATTAATATAATGACCTGGTCGAATCCACCGTATGCGACCCCTCAAGTTTTATTTTTCACGCGACCTCTGCCGGGTTAAATGCGCCGAGAAGTTCAGAACTCGCTACGTAGGGTTTAAACATCCCTCTTCGTTTTTTGGTCTTAAAACCGAAAGCCCGTCGCAAGGGCGTAGCAAAAATAGTTTTTTTTTAAAATTTTAATTCTATTTAAAATAAATATGTATAGAAGTTTTTAAAAGTTTCCTTTATTATTTTTATTTTTTTTGAAGAAATGTTTCTTCACTGAACCTTCAACATCGGGCGAGGGTCTGAGCAACACCAATCCAAAATGTAAAAGGGCAAGGTTTGATCCAGGAACAACGTGGTACAACATAAATTCCAGTTCCAGATAATTAGTTTTATGTAAAGTGATGTGAAATCAAAGTTTAACTTTCAAAATTTAACTGGGGACGGAAAGTAGTACAAGTTTTTATATTTTAATAATGCAGGAAGTTATAATTAATTCCTATGATGCAATGTCAACTTTTCAACCGTTAGATGAATTAAACTGAAATATATTTTCTTTTATGTAGAAGCTATCTCTTTGTGGGTATCATATGTCAATGCCATAAATACTAAAATAGTAAAAATGTTTGCATACATTCTTAACAAGTTAAACGAATGTAAAACAAGATCTAAAACAGTGTAAACGTGTTAAATGTATTTTCTTTTTTTTAATCTTTTCTGTAGTTTGTGTATTAATTGATTTATTTTAATTTGAAAATAATTGGTAAATTTATTAAATGCACCATTCTTAAATTCAATTTAATTCTTGACTTTGCAGGACAATTAATTATGTAACAGATAACTGCAATATTCAACATCTAAATTCGTTAGGTATTTAACTAAATGCGTTACAATGTAGAAAAATAATACTTACGTAATAGGATAAGAACGATAGCCTTATCTTACGAAAATCTTTTACTAAGTTGGTTTTGGTGTGTTTTGAGTTTAGAGCAAGAGTGTAAAATTAAACTCGGCAAATTGCATATCCCCCAGGAGTAGAGAACGCAGGAGTAGAAACATTATAACATTCTTTAGAATAAAACATTACGAGAGAGTTTAATCCGTGATCACACTCTTATCACGTAGTCCCTATCACGTAGCGTTAAATTTAAGATGCACTTTCTTAACACATCCAGGAGATAATTAAGTGTGACATTCGCCCTCACGTACCGAGGGTTAAACTCAACCTAAGGGGTGGTTTTGCATTAATCACTCAACACTTTAAAACCCTTAGAGACTTTAATAACTGTCGCATAGAGACAAATTTAGCCATATTTGTAAGTGTGTCCGCTTTTTCATTTGGCCGCTATAAAAGTGGATTTTGTATAAATTGATTTATAGGCCATACCACAATATATACAAGATACGACGATCTATTTATGTATACTACAACTTATGCTTAGGTACCTAATCTATACATACATACCACAATAAATGAAAGAAACTACAGTCTATGCAAGTACCCTCTTTGAGTATTTACCACCCACAACTTATGCACATATACCACAATCTATGCATTCATGCTACAACCTATGCTTAGACACCTCAGTCTATGCATAAATACTACAACCTATTTAATGATACTACAATCTATGCATACATACCCTTATCTTCAAACACATACCTCCTACAACGTATGTATAGATACCACAATTCATGCAAAGGTTACATAAAGTAATATATAAAGATAAATATGTATCATGTAAAGATACCACTATCCCTGCATACATACCAGAATATATGCAAAAATATCACTCAGGGTTGCCACAACGTATGCATAGATACCACAACCTACGCATACATACCACAATCTATGCATAGCTATCACAATCTATGTATAGATAACACAATCTATCTAATGATACCATTGCATATCCAAAGATACCACATTCTATGTAAAGATACCGCAATCTATACTATAATCTATGCAAAATACCACAATCTAGGCAAAGATACCACTAACTGAATTAGGTTTATATGTTTTAAAATCCAACAAACAAAATACGTTTTTTCCATGTTAATATTGATTCCAGATTATGTACGCCGAGTCACAAACGTTTTACGAATCTATTACCCAGACTCTGATAAGCTCACACAACAGTGATTTCCTTGAAACATATTTTTGACGCGACATAAATATGGCTTTAATTTCCGTTTTGCGCAGCGACGCGGTTCAAATTGGGTTTTGACAGGGGCAGGTAAATACGCCGACAACGCAAAGACGCGGGATCAAAGTAAACCACTCAAAATATTCTTTAATATAGAGTAATATTTACACGGAACATTATTCTTTAGATATTAAAAATCATTTAGAGTAGGTTACCTTTGTTCTAACATCCGTGTTCGAGTCAGCGCTCGAAGTTTGAACGTTTTACCGCGGCCTACATTCAAATGCTCAGCTGGCCTGTACAGTAATGGTCACGTGATGTCCGATCTGCCAATCGATGTATGATTTGAAGTATTGATTTTCTGTGGCTTGATCCCCACTCCCTTAGCTCGCATTTTCCGTAAAGTTAGTCGCCTGTTGTCTCGGAACTGCCGTACGGTTAACAGCCTCGTTAAAGTACCTCGTGGCGTAAAATTGCACAACATGTGCAAAGTGCCGTTTTTGACCGTGAAAACCTCGTACAAGCATGTAAACTGTTCGTCTTAATGTGTGTTAGTGCGACCGCGTTATTATATAAGTTATTTGCGGATTATTGACTTTAATTTACAATCGCCGTTTTGTAAGATCCTTTGTGCCGTTACGCGCCATAGTTATTAAATGACTTTAGGATTTTAAATGCAGCTTATTGACTTCTCGTTTAAGTTCTAGTGTGACCTCGCCTGGCCAGGATTCCTACGAACTGGGTACCCAGGACTTCCACAGTTACGAGATCTACGACCACTTCAATTTTGCCCTTTCTTGCTCCACGAGGGTAAGTGCTGCATAAGCTTAAGTACTAATAATTCATTTATGTGTAAATTCAGTGCGAATTATTCTGTTATTAAATGTGCTTGTACGGAGCCCATTATGGCTTTCAAACTTTCGTAATTGCGTGCTCAGCGATTGAAGTAAGGCACTTTGCCGCAGCTTATTATTGTTACTCACATTTCTATTGTATTATTTCGGATCTTTCTCGAACCTCGTTTTCTTCTCATTTTAGCTAAGCGCCAGTCGCTTCATTTGGTCCTCCGGGCCGGATAGATTGAATTTAAATTCATTTGATTTATATGATTCATGCAATCTTACTAAGTGTTGCGCAACATTTGATTTCTGATTTCCTTTGTGCGAGTTACACGCGCGGGAAACGTGACGTCATAGGTATACGTCACTTGATTTTGATTTGCTTTGTGATGAGGAAATACTTTACGTTTATTAAACTATACAGTCCACTTACCGCTATTTAAAAAATTTTGTGAAATTAATTTGTGTTGTGTTTATTTGTGAACTTTATTAAATTATTTATGATGGCAATTAATACTGAATATTACCTCGCTAAATTAAAAAATATATTAAATGATTTGGAACAAGTACAAACCCTTCTTGACGATAAAGGGATGCCGGAAGGCATCGCTCGGGAAATAAGACGCATTCAGGCCAATTTCGTGGATACTTATGAGATATTAGAACAAACGTTCGCCACCCAGGTGGCAAGTTTAGCTGAAAGTGCGTTTAATATCAAAAGACAATTTCAGGACGTGTATTTGCCCATGTTAGCAAAATATCCTAACCTTATCAAGGCAGAGGTGACATCAACCTCGCCCGTCAAATCAGCTGTAGGTTCACCTAACCTCCCTAGTCTTGCGTTACCTATTTTTTCAGGAAACAACAGTGACTGGACGGACTTTATAACGATGTACGATTCAATAGTCCATTGCAACGACAGTCTTAGTGATATACAGAAATTCCAATATTTGAAATCTGTACTTAAAGGCGACGCTTTAGCAATTGTCACAGGCTTGGTAATATCTGAACAAAATTACAGCATTGCATATCAAGCTTTGCGCAATCGGTACGCTAACCCACGCCGTTTGGCTGACCACTATTTTAAAATGATTCAAGACTTTAAACCAATTAAGAATGCTTCGCAAACTGAATTAAACCGCTTCTTGACCGCGCATTCAAACGCTGTGTGTGCGTTGAAGGTTATCCAGCTAGATGATTTGGCTGATTTCCTGCTTTTTCAGATGTCCATTAATAACTTGGACCCCCAGACTAGATTAAATTTTGAAACGAGGCTAGGCACAAATCGTATGCCTACGTACAAATTGTTGAATGATTTTATAACGGAACAGGCCCGGGCTCTAGAGTTGTTGGATCAACCGCCTGCCGCAGCTTCTACGAACGCGAGAGCTGCTCAACAACCCCGCATACTGGTGTCGTCAGTGAATGAGTCTGATTCGCAAGGGGCCCGTGATTTAAATTTTGACCGACTGGAACCTAACCTTAACACGGCACATAGTACAATTGTCCAGCCTTCGGTTTCGCCCGACAATTCTATTACACCTAAGGCTACGCAATATGTATACGAGCCTAGACGTGCTGCGTCAGGCCCTACACGGCCATTCAACGGACCGCGCCCCGTAAATATACCTCCTGTTATGAACACTCCTAGGATGTCAGTATTCCGTCACCGATTACCACCGCTTCACATGAATCAATCCCATGTTTCTACGACACACGCAGGCATGTGTTATTATTGCGGAGAAGGACATCGCATCATTGACTGTCAATCCTTTCTCGAACTGCCTTCTGTGGCACGCCAGGATGCCATCATGAAACTACAACGGTGCTTCAATTGTCTTGGCTCACATTTCCAAGCTAAATGTAAGTCCAGCCAACGCTGCAAGCAGTGCAACGAGGCACACCATACTTTGTTACATAACAACCCGCCGTCACAACAATGACTAGTCACACCGCGACACCCGAGGCCAGCAACTAGACGCGCAACCGATACTCAAGCTCAACCTCATTCTTTGTCATGCAACATTACCTCGTCTCTCGCCCTGTTGGGTACCGCGCAAGTCGTCTTACAAGACCATTATGGTCAACCTCGTTTTCTAAGAGCTATTATCGACCCCGGCAGTCAGATATCTGCCATTACTAAGAAAGCAAGCGTCCTGCTGAGCCTACCTACTCGGAGTTCAAATATGTCTTTGATTGGTGTCGCCGCCAAGACCACACGTATCCACGAGTACGTTACGTTGATTTTATTTTCGAGGCATGACCCTGGTGTAATGCTAACTACTGAAGCCGCCGTGCTTAACCACATTACTGACCCGCTGCCGGCTACTAGGTTAGCCTCTCAAATAAGTGCTCAATACCAGCATCTACCTTTAGCTGACCCTCATTTCGACTCGCCTGCCGGTGTTGACATTGTACTAGGGGCAGATGTTTTCACCCAAATACTCACTAATGGGCCTTGCACTATCATTCATGGCCAGCCCTCCGCGCTTAGCACTCGTTTAGGTTGGGTCATTATGGGATCCATACCGTATAGTATGCCCCATCAACCTAGAGTGTTCATTACCTCGCTACAGTCTATTGATGACAATATTCGACGGTTTTGGGAAGTCGAAGAAGTGACTGAGGCTAAATCTTTGAGCCCTGACGAACAGCTTTGTGAAAGCCTGTTTACTACAACTACTGAACGCGATGAAGTCGGGAGATATGTTGTCGCCCTCCCCTTCAAACCTGACGCTGTAGCACTTAAGTCAAACCGCAACGTTGTCCTCGCCAGTTATCATGCTTTAGAACGACGTTTAAGTCGTCAGCCTGAGGTAGCTCGGCAATATCATCAATTCATGACAGAATATATGACTCTGGGTCATATGTACCCCGCGCTTAATACTTCTAACTATTTGATCCCGCATCATTGTGTTTTTAAGACCACCAGTTCTACTACTAAGTTACGAGTAGTATTCAACGCATCCTCGCCTGATTGTAACACGAATTCTTTAAATCAGCAATTGCTTTCCGGTCCTAAACTTCAGAAGGACCTGTCTAACGTCATCATTTCCTTTCGCCTGTATGTTCACGCCGTTTGTGCTGATCTTAAAATGATGTACCGACAAATTGCCGTGCGCCCAGCTGATCGCTGCCACCAGCACATATTATACCGACCGACGCCTCAATCTCCGCTTGTGGAATACGAGTTAGCTACTGTCACGTACGGACTAACCCCGTCTGCGTATTTAGCGTTGCGGACGCTTGAACAACTCGTAAAGGACGAAGGTAGCCGATACCCTGCCGCGTCGCAAGCAATACTTCAGCAGACTTATGTTGATGATGTTGTCACTGGCGCCGATACACCCGAAGATGCCAAGGAATTGATACAGCAGCTCATTAACATTTTCGCACTCGCCGGCCTGGAACTCAGGAAATGGTCATCAAGTGATCCTGCACTATTGTCAACGCTACCTTCCGCTCATCTGTAGAACCCGCTACTGTTCCAGGACGATTCTACCGTCATCAAAATACTGGGACTGCAATGGAATCCCACCTCGGACTCGTTCTCCTACCAGAGCCAGAATTTCGTTTCGGTGCCTACGAAACGCACCATACTATCTTATGTCGCTCGGACTTTCGACCCGCTTGGCTTCTTAACGCCTATTACTTTCTGGATCAAATGCTTTCTCAAACGTTTGTGGCTCGAAAGGTTATCATGGGATGAACCTTTGCCAACCGCGCTTCTAAATCAATGGGACAGCTTCATTGTTCAATTCGCCAGTTTGTCTTCTATCCAAATACCTCGACACGTTGGCACACGAGCTGCCAAGCATCACCTGTTAGGGTTTTGCGATGCTTCCGAAGCTGGATACGCAGCAGCTATATATTTGAGAACCGAATGGAATGGAGTCGTTACCGTTAGCATTCTGAAGGCTAAGAGCAGGGTAGCTCCAGTTAAACCGATCACCATACCTCGCATGGAGCTTTGTGGCGCAGTCTTGCTGGCCAAACTCTACAAGTCCGTTCAGCCCGTTTTGAATTTTGTGTCTGACGCCGAGACGTTTTTCTTCACCGATTCTGAAATTGTGTTGTATTGGATCAACACCCCGCCTTATTTATTGAAGACTTTTACTGCCAACCGCGTCACTGAAATCGTTTCAAATACCTCCATGGACCGTTGGTTCCATGTCTCGACTTCTGATAACCCCGCGGACGTTGCTTCCCGTGGGTGTCTACCTAACCAGCTTGCTGAACATTCGCTGTGGTGGCACGGCCCACCATGGGCGCTACAATGTCCTACTGCGTGGCATTTGTCTAAGCCGACCGGCCTTAACCCGGACCAGACCGAACATAAATCTGAACCTAGACTGCTATGTACGGCCGTTCAAGAGCCTAATCGACTGTTGACAACTATAGAACGACATTCGAACTTAATTACTCTTCACCATGTTTTCGCTTACGTCCTGCGGTTTGTGAATAATTGCCGTCGTAAAGGCCAGACTACTAACCACGGTCATAACACCCGCTACAAGGCCAAAGTCGCCTTGAGTAAAGCTTCATTTACTACGCCTTCGGTGCAGGAGTTAAGTAACGCCAGAGATCTCTGCGTCAAGCTCATACAAGAGCTGGCCTTCAGCGCAACATTGCAACGGCTCCGTCGTGGCGCTCAAATCATCGATCCGCTCCGCAGCCTAACGCCATTTGTCGACGCCCAGGGCTTACTCAGGGTGGGCGGAAGACTTAATCATTCTGAGATGTCGTATGAATCTAAGCACCCCCTTCTGCTTCCTAAACATCATCAGTACGTCCACTTGATCTGCGATCATTACCACAAGTTAGCCTTACATGCCGGACCGCGGACCACTCAAGCGCTGATTAACGGCGAATTCTGGATTATTGCGTTACGCTCCTTACTTCGACAACGCATTCATGCGTGCATGCGGTGTTTCCGTCTGCAATCTAAGCCTCGTCCACCTATGATGGCTGCTTTACCATCATCTAGAGTCACTCCATCGCCGCCTTTCTGCAGGGTGGGAATTGATTTCGCTGGACCCTTTGACACAAAGGCAAATCATTTGCGTACCTCGAAGCTTTTAAAATCTTATCTTTGTCTATTTGTCTGCATGGCTACTAAGGCTGTGCACTTGGAGATGGTATCCGACCTATCCACCGATGCCTTTCTCGCAGCTTTACACCGTTTCACGTCAAGACGAGGGCTACCCTCTGATATTTATTCTGACAACGGCACGAATTTTGTTGGAGCCGCGAACCGCCTGAATGAGGTCTATCAACTGCTTGACCACTCGAAATCGCTTATCAAGCGCAAACTCGCCGACCAACGCATTGAATGGCACTTCAACCCTCCAGCCGCACCACATTTCGGCGGACTCTGGGAGGCTGCCGTCAAATCCGCTAAAGGACTTATGCACCGCACGATTGGTAATACGGTATTAAACCCTGAGGAATTGTCTACGTTGTTTACCCGGATAGAGGCTATTCTTAACAGTCGACCTATTTTCGAGGTTTCGCCTGACCCCAGCGAAGGATCGTCTTTCCTCACTCCCGGACATTTTCTTATTGGACGACCGCTCCTTGCACTTCCGGAGAGATGTTACCCCGAACCGCCTCTTAAATCTCGTTGGTCCATGATTCAGCAAATGACCAACCGTTTCTGGAAGACTTGGTCTACTCAGTACCTGCATTCGCAGATTCAACGCCGCAAGTGGCACAAGAACTCCTCACCGCTTCAGGAGGATCAACTCGTCTTCATCACTGGAGAGCATCCGAGCCCCCTTCATTGGCCTATGGGTCGGATCATACATCTACATCCTGGACACGACCAAGTATCCCGCGTAGCTACTGTCAAAACCTCGCACGGCCAGCTGAAGCGACCTGTCCACAAGCTTGTTGGTTTTCCGCTGCAGCATTGAGTTTCACCTTTGGTTTCTTCGGCACTCTTGCCCCTCTTTTGTTTTTCTTCTCTTTCCTTCGTTTCCCCCTGCTATTTCTTCGGCACCCTCGGTTTCCGGTGCTTAAATAGTTCTTCGCCCTCTACCCACCTGGCGGATTAAAAACATTCGTTTTGGTGGGCGGTATGTTCGAGTCAGCGCTCGAAGTTTGAACGTTTTACCGCGGCCTACATTCAAATGCTCAGCTGGCCTGTACAGTAATGGTCACGTGATGTCCGATCTGCCAATCGATGTATGATTTGAAGTATTGATTTTCTGTGGCTTGATCCCCACTCCCTTAGCTCGCATTTTCCGTAAAGTTAGTCGCCTGTTGTCTCGGAACTGCCGTACGGTTAACAGCCTCGTTAAAGTACCTCGTGGCGTAAAATTGCACAACATGTGCAAAGTGCCGTTTTTGACCGTGAAAACCTCGTACAAGCATGTAAACTGTTCGTCTTAATGTGTGTTAGTGCGACCGCGTTATTATATAAGTTATTTGCTGATTATTGACTTTAATTTACAATCGCCGTTTTGTAAGATCCTTTGTGCCGTTACGCGCCATAGTTATTAAATGACTTTAGGATTTTAAATGCAGCTTATTGACTTCTCGTTTAAGTTCTAGTGTGACCTCGCCTGGCCAGGATTCCTACGAACTGGGTACCCAGGACTTCCACAGTTACGAGATCTACGACCACTTCAATTTTGCCCTTTCTTGCTCCACGAGGGTAAGTGCTGCATAAGCTTAAGTACTAATAATTCATTTATGTGTAAATTCAGTGCGAATTATTCTGTTATTAAATGTGCTTGTACGGAGCCCATTATGGCTTTCAAACTTTCGTAATTGCGTGCTCAGCGATTGAAGTAAGGCACTTTGCCGCAGCTTATTATTGTTACTCACATTTCTATTGTATTATTTCGGATCTTTCTCGAACCTCGTTTTCTTCTCATTTTAGCTAAGCGCCAGTCGCTTCAATCCGGTTTATAGTAAACTTCCGGGTTATTGTAGACTTGCGGGTTATTGTAGACTTCCGGGTTATTGTAGTATTTCTGGTTATTGTAGACTTCCGGGCTATTCTGGACTTCCGGGTTATGGTAGACTTTCGTGTTTTTGCAGATTTCCGGGTTATTATTTACTCAAGTTTAAAGCTTTTATCTTGATTACTTTGGTAATAACTATAACCTAATCATTATATAATAATATTAGGGAAGAAAATACCAAGTATTTTGAGTAATAGAAATAATAATTTTAACAGTAGCAGTAATCATAATGCCAAAAATGAGAAGAAAGAAACTTGTAAATGTAATAATTTATCACAGTGATCGCAATAACAATTGAGAAATCAACAAAAGTAAAACAACTAGAACAGCTAGAACAACTATTCTGCTGAAACCAATATTAGCATCATTCTAGAAAGGAATTCGTCACATCTGTCCTCACAGCCCCACTGACTGCCACTTCGTAAAATTTATTAATTGAAATTTCAGTTATTTTTTGTTTTAGAACTTGAATATTTTTTTAATAGTAATCTATTTAAAGTATGTGAATTGTTTCTGATGTTGTTTCGAAAATGTCCGCTTTATTTTTTTCAAATCTTCAAAAAAATCTAGTGCAATATAACTAATTAATAACATAAAATGGAAGATAATAGCTCATAGGTTAGAGCTAACACGTTATTGTTTTTAGCTCTCAGATTAATTAAATAATCTACGATATTCCTAAATGTTCCTGGCAGTGGTGCCAACATTACATTTATAACTGATACGTATTCACGTGATTTTTAATTTATTGCACAATGAGAGCAAATCCAATATAATAAATTAGTAATAGAAAATGGTGCATAACAGTTCATAGATTTGATTATTATTATTTTCAGCTCATAAGTTAGTTAAATAAACTGTTATTTACGTTATTGGCCCTGACATTGGCACCACAAAGCAGTTTACATTTGTTACTGTTACACATTCTCGTCAATTTATTTATTTTATGTAAACACTAAAATAATTTGTTTAATTTTTATTATAATTATCTTTGCTATCGTTAGAAATATCGGTTTACATTTGTGTTCTCTTCTGCCTTTCCTAACAACGAAACATTATTCTTTGTTGACGCGTTTCGGAATGTTGCCATTTACAAAACTTCAACTGCACTCGTACACTTTCAAAATTTACCAGTATTCTGGATTTTTTATAGTGAAATATTGCAGTTATAAAAATGGAGACACTCCGAAACGCGTAAAAAAATTGTTTCATGTTTAAAATTCCAGATACTATAAATAACTTCTTTCAACAGCTCCACATTAGAAAACTATTTCCATATTCTAACGCGAATTTCCCCTTACATTCACAGTCTCTTTGGTTTATCCGGAAAGTACAAAGTCCAGATAAACTACTCCCCCCCGACCAATATAGCAAAATTATTTAATTAAATTTAATTAACGAATTAATAGTTTTTAAATTATAATAAGATCATGAGTTATCCACTAGAAGTTTAAAAATTTGTATTAATTAATTTATTTTATTTTATTAATTTATATTAAAAATTTATTTTATTAACGATAAAAAATTTGAACAAGATGTAAATGGCAGAGTGTGAACTAATAGTAGGAATTGAATAGTGTAGTTTTTTTTATCTTATATAATGTAATGTTGCGACTTATAAATAAATGACGAAACATTTATTGAGAAAATTTTGATTAGAACCACATAAAGAAAAACCAATTAAAGCTGATTTTAAAACGTTTATTTAAATGCTTATTAAAATGTCATTTCTAAAATTAAAATAAAAATATATGTTTCAAAAGCATTAAATTATTTATGGAAATATAAATTGATAAATTTGTTCAATGAAAAAATTAATAAATAAAAATATTTAAAGTTGATAATACAATAAATGGAGCAACATAACCTAAGCGTTAAGAAAGCTGTTGTATGCATTCATATGTTCTACTTATTCTGACGTGTTTAAAAATCTGATCACAAGAACTGAAGGATTTTCTTGTATGCCGAAACCAGCAGTGCTTGGAGTCGTTTTCGTTTCAAACATCCAAAATATTTTTCCAAAGTTAAAAACAACCCCTCATATTTGTTTTTTGATATTCACCCCAGTGTTATCATGTTACTTCCCGTAACAATGCATTACACCCGTGCATAAACAACTCAGCATTCATTACGTGATGCACAAGCAATACAGTGGGAGCGCTTTGAGCTTTTCCTGTTTAGTGACGTCACCAAAGCCATTCCACTTGTTACTTCCGCTCCACTTACGCCAGTCTAGAACCAGAATGGGTTGAATATTTTAGTAATTTAAGTGTTTTTCTTCCCTTTTGCAATTTCGAATTGGAAACGGTAGAAACTATCGAAGCTTGGGCGCAGTGGCAGTTTAACCGTTCGTTGGGAACTTTGAGTAGATGAATATTTTATTTTGTAATATCAAGAGTGCAATCGAAGCGTTCCTGGCATTGTAGTAGGCATAGGCTGAAATGTGCATCCAAATATTAGAGATCGGCTAACACAAGTTACAATGTGTAGAAAGATGTGAAAATTTTAAAAAATCATATTAATTGATTTCATTTTCACCTGTGCTTTAAGTGTTTTAATAAAAACACTTGTACAATCTAACACTTGTCTGTAGTACCACTTACTTTAATTGTTGACGTATCGGGACATGTGTCTCAGTCCCATTGTCAACTCAGACCGTAACTAACCTCATGGTTTTTGAAGGATAGGGTGGGATATTAGGTTAGAGATGTAGGTGAATTTTTAAGGAGTATTAGGGGCTGTAATGTCAAAAGGTGTTTGTGAGCTACAATGTAATTGGGCGTTGCATACCCACATACTACACCCAATTACATTATAACTCACATACATCTTTTGACATCAAAACCCCCAATACCCTCTAACAACTACATCCCAGCCGTAATATACCCCCCTTAACCTACAACGACCAAGAGGTCAATTACGGTCTGAGTTGACAATGGCACAAATCTTCCGAAACGGCCGTTCTCAACAATCATAAAAGTAATTACTACTATATGCAAGTGCATTAACAATAAAAGGGTTAATAATTTTTTTTAAAAAATGGATTTCAACACATTTAATAAATATTATATCAGGTTAATTAGAGTTCAGCAAATGAAAACAATTCACAGCGGTAAATATTAATAGAGGTCCTTCTTCAGCAGCGACTACTATATTAGTAGTAGCAAATCATTGATGAAGGTGATATCGTCGTCGAAACTAGTCTGTACGTATTAATAAAGTAATATGCAGTGAGATGTTGAGTGACCGCTTTTAATGTTTACCGTTGCGAATTGTTCTCATTAACTCTTTTGATATATATATCGCAACACGTAATAAAATGTGACTAGTAGAGATTATATATAATGTATACGGATTTATAGTAGAAATTATAGTAGAAAGCGATTAGAAACCCAGTAAGATATTTATAATTTAAAAACAGATTCACACGTAAACCCTGCTACAAATATGCACAAACCTTTGTGTACACTGCGCTAGCACAGTTACATCATCAGAGGGTTAGAAATATACTCGACAGTTAACAAAAACCTTTTCTTGATATTGACAGGTATACGCGGATATTCTATTGAGAAGGGATATTCTATGCTATGTAGGTGTATGTGTGTGCGTGTGCGTGTGCGTGTGCGTGTGTGTATGTGTGTGTGTGTGTGTGTGTGTGTGTGTGTGTGTGTGTGTGTGTGTGTGTGTGTGTGTGTGTGTGTGTGTGTGTGTGTGTGTGTTTACGTATAATCCATACACGGGTTAACGCCGAAACAATGAACAAAATTATATAACTAAATGTGTGGTATATATATATTCAGGTGGGAAATTTCAGTTTTACGAATAAACAAAACAGAAATTAATAAATTACTTCAAAACAAAAAAAATTAATAAAACTTTAGTAAATACAGAGAAACAATAGTAATAGATACAAAAAGCAATTGCGTTAAAAAACTTTGTTAAGAATGAAAATTAAAATGATCACTAAATTAACTCCCTTCCAAACCAATTTATTAGGTTACAACCAAATGGACTGTTGAATTCTTCTGTTAGCTGTAACCTCCTAAAGATCCTAACTGAGGTTCAGTGGTGGTTTTATTTTCAAATTTTATTTCGTTTATTATTTTAGAGAGTAAAAAGAATGTAATAATAAAACTGTGTTGTTCATATCTCACGAGAGTAGTCCCCATAGGTCACGTGTCACGCACGAAAACAATGGGACGAAAGCAAACGGAATATCGTTATAACCCGTAGGTCTGTCAGGACTTTCAAAAATATATTTCCATCTTTTCGTAAATTGCTCGCGACAACAGTTTACTTCCCCTTATAGGACATTTTTACCCTCTACCCTTCTATACAACCATATCTCGCTTACCGTGAAACTTCCCTTATTGATTATTCTCTATTGACAACGGTTACTGTTGGGTAAATCCTTTCCTATTTCCTCATTTTTCCTCAAATACAACATTGTGAGTGAGGAACAACTATTTCTATTATAATTCATTTTTTGTCTACATTTTTACTACGATTGGAGCGCTGTCTCTACTCATCTTGCGGCCGAACGTAGTACTACCACCAGTTATAGTTGTGACAGACAACCGCCTACAAGTAAGTGAACTTTCCCACTAACCCTTTTAGATTTCATAGCTAACCTTGCCTTAGCATCCTACATTCTATTTTGGGGTATATTTACGTCAAATACTAATATTTCGTTAATATAATTATAGCAACAGTTTGTCAGTAACTTTTACTTAATTATTGCACAAACAGTTACTATGAACCATGGTTCATTGAACTATTGGAATAAAGTAAGCATTACATAAGAAGCTTAAATGTGTTTACAAATGTATATATACCCACATAATGATATCATAAGGTTTCTGTATAATTTAAAAAAGAAGCAAGAGAAACGACAACAGTACTTGCACGAGGAAGAAACAAGAGCCGTCAAAACCAACCCTATCTTTAGCTCAACCATCACCGAATAACTGTCACGCGCTATTAGTGAAGCTAAACGAGCCAGCTCCCGCTTGGAGTGAATTTATAGGACACGACTTCGTAAATAAACTTGTTTCCGGTTTCAAGGAAAAGCACAAGCAGTGTGAATACGTTTTCTTTGAAAATTCAACAATCAACGTTTGGTATGTTTTGGTAAACTTTTGGCTTCAGCAATGTTTTCGTATTTAAATAACGGCCTTGACCATTTGTCGATACGCAGTAAGAGCAGATTTCTTGTCCCCTATTTTTCTTCTGTAAAAACCAATTCCCACTCAACTCCGTACCGTGCGCTTCAACTTATATAATGTCATTTTAAAATATTTACCAATTTCGTCTCTTGCTATGAATACGATATTAGGAAACAGTTAGCCATACATCACTCGTTTATATGGGCTACTAAATTTCCTTCTGTAATATTAGCTAAAGTCAATTCCTACTCAGGTCAACAAAGAAAGTTTTTGTTTACTTTTTACTAAATAATTACAAATATTATAAATAAAGTAACATAACCTATGCGCTACATCACTGTTCTACCTCATACCTTATAACATAAAACCAGCTGTCATATGAAATCATATGTTAACAGTAATTTTAAGCCAAATGGGACGAAATAACTGTATTGCATATATTGCCCCCTTTTTGTAAAAAATGTTCCTTCCATGTAAAACAAAAGTTAATTCATTAAATTTATTTATTGAGTTATTAATTGAAAAAGTTGTATTCAAATCAAGTGCCATCAACTACAAGTATAAAAATTCTATTTAAACTTGAGTGAATGAATAAAAACTATTTTATTAACCATTGAAAATTTGAAGAAGACGTATATGAGAAGAGTGAGAGGTAATAGGAGGAATTGTCAAACATATATTATTTTATAAACCATGGGTTCTTAAATATAATTCGCGACCTCTCAAAAAGTCTTAAGACTTGTTCAAGGGATGCCGAAATAGGGCAAAATTTAAAAAGCTTTTTTTAAAAAAGAGACGGAAATTGTACATTACGTAGAATTTTTAATTCAATGCAAAAAATGTGAAAAATTTAACCATTTTGTTTTGATTAATATTTATATATGTATAATACTTTACGATGGTATTTCTCAGTGCACAGGTTATCCTTGGTTTTCAAAATTGCCACTAAACAACCCCTGCTAACGTATAAATTATATGGGAAATAATATCACAGCTTGCAACGCATTTCGGGGCAGTTTTAGTAATAATAATATTTCTTAATGATTGTTATACGTTAGAGGCGAGCCTCAAATTATTTTACTTGTGGAGAAGGCCTGATGTAAGCACTATCTATTTTGTTGTTGACTTTCATTTTAATTTTATATGATTGCTTGTAAATATAAATACAAAACACACAAAAATTCTTTATGATTGTAAACATAGTATACTCGATGCACACTGAATTTTATAATTTAGTTTTTGAAAATGGTAGTAAATTAACTACAAAATATTAATGATGAGAAATTGTATTTCCAAACAACGTTAATATTGCTACACTTACTTTTTTTACATGGTACTCTTCGACGAATTTCTAAATTGTAAATACTTTTCCATGTCATAACGTAGTTTCCAAATATTATTATTGACAAATTTTTAATTTGTGTTCTGTATAAAATCATTCAAACAATCGGTTTCCCCATATGAAAATAAATTACTTTTCATTCCTAATAAAACTATAAAAATACTGTTTTTACACAAATATCTTAATGTATACATTTTTTTAAAATTTACAAATGGTTCGTCAACTTTACAAAACATTTAAAAATAAAATTCACATCTGAAGAACTTGTTTGTGTACGAGCGTTTAAATAATATGGTGTTTTATGGATCAATATTTTCACATTCCTAACTTGAAGAGTTAAAGTTTCCGAATTACAGCTTGTGACAAGCTTTATAAAGATTGTTTCTATTTTTTAAAGTCTAAGCTTGTAAAAGTCCAAGACGTATAACAAGTTTCAAACTCCAACATCAACCCTTACACAGTTGCTAGTCCCTGTTGAAATAATGTAATCTCATTAGTCAGAAACTAAAATAATCCAAACGTAGTTAAAACACGACGTCTTATCGTAAGAGATAAATGTCCACGTGATTCGTTTTTAAAATCTTACGGTATCTGTTTGTCCAAATGTAAGATAGTACGCTATTAAAAATTACTGACAGGAAGACATTAGGCTTCCATTATAATTGAACTCTTTTTTTGAATACATATAGCGAATTATTAATTATTAATATAGCAAGTTAAATATACCCTTCTGATTTTTGGGTCTACGTAAAATACTTTAGTTTTATTTTTCATTTAAAACAAAATATATTTGTGGAAATTTTTATTTCGCTAATTGGAAACTCGCCGTTCAGTAGACTAGTACCTGAACAACGTTCCTACCATGCAAGCGAATCTCCGTGTATGCGTGCGTTGTGCTGTCTGATTGGCGTACACATGTAGCGTATTGTTACCACCATTTTACTGGATGTTATTACCCAAGTAATTCTAGCAAATTTACGGCGCACTAATACGGTGATATTGTTTGTATATGCAGCATATGTGACGGTAATGTACTTGGGACATTCATCAACCAGACCCAGCAATAGGCTATTGTTACCTATTAGAGGTAGTTGAGCCATAATGAATGTATTTTTGCAAACTATTATGTTACTATTTTTAAATATTTTTTAATAGTTGTTTTCTTATGTTTAAAATTGACTAGTTATGGACCGCGTCTGGTTTTTGTTATTGTGTTTTTCAATATTTCATTTAAAACAACTTGAAGATGTTATGAACTGACGACGATACATGTAGTAAAATTAGCTTGTTAAAAATCTTTTTAAAAAAATAACTTTTAATGTGTTTATTATCGAGTTCAATGGAATGTGATTTACGGTAAAACGTGATACAGCTTTCCTAACTCTTATTGTATTGTCGCCAAATAAACGGTAATTGACGCAAATAGTCACTAACAGTTCAATTGACACCGCATAATGAAAATCTGACCAAACTACAAAGGGAAAGTAATAAAGCCAGGAAAATGGCAGAGACTACCAACAACCTCGAAGACTGTATCCAACTCAGAAAAAAACAAGCCCAATTCAGGAGGAAGATCGTCCAATCGAAAAGAAGCACATACCGTAATTTTGTTGCCAAACTAGATTTTAGAAAGGACGGCTTGACACAATTTTATTTCAAGCCTCAATAACGGCAAACATAACTTCACATGGAAACTAATCATTTTCAATGGAATAACGCTCACCAAAAGACGTTGCACAAGCACTATACTGCTGTCATCACCCTTGACATAAGAGCCAATGACCGTAAATACATTAACATCAATCAGTGGGCCCTCTCAAAGTCGAGTCGACACCTGAAATGGTCAACCCTTTCCTAACACATGAACTGGAAGCAGCCATTCGCACACTAAAAAATGGAAAAGCAGCGGGATCGGACCGAATATTTCCCGAATTTATAAAGCACCTTGGTGAAACAGCAAAGCAGTGCCTCCTCAAATTCATAAACCTTGCATGGATAAAATGGGTCCCCCACCAATGGAAAAGAGCTGAAATTATCTCCATCCGTAAGAAAGGCAAACTCCTTAACAAGCTCGAGAGCTCCCGGCCGATATCTCTAACCAGTGTCTGCTCAAAGGTAGCTGAAAAGCTGATCGAGCAAAGACTGAGAAACTTCTTAGAAAAGAAAGGAGCAATAAGCGAAGCCCAATCAGGTTTTCGCCAAAACCACTCTACTGTTGACCAACTGGTGAAGTTCACTCAAGCTGTGAAGGATGGTTTCCAAAGAAGGCAGTCCACGCTGGCCGTACTAATTGATTTTAAACCTGCATATGATAAAGTGTGGAAGCGATTGCTACTATCAAAACTAGCGAAACTAGGGGTGGTAAACAATATGATGAAATGGATTAAAATTTCCTAACCCAGCGCCTGATAAGGACGAGGTTCATGAGTGCTGTCTCCAATTTTAGAGCCCAAAAACGAGGTTTACCTTAGAGAACCGTGCTCAGTTGCCTTCTCTTCAACACAAAGATTAATGGCCTCACCGCAGCCATCGAAAGAACACCTGGCACATCATACCTGCTGTATGCTGATGACGTCATTGTGTGGAATACTACTAACAAGACTGACCACCTTGAAGAAACTATGAACCTAGTATTAGAAAACATTAGGCTATGGGCCGACTGCAATAAAATGGCAGTTACTCCAGAGAAAACCATGTTTCAGTTGTTCACTCTCTCCACCAAGCCCCAAACCATTGAGCTCAAATATAAAAAGAGTTACCTGCCAGAGGCTAAATTGTCCAAATAATTAGGTGTTAAACTGGACACTAGACTCTCATGGAAAAATTACATACAAGAGGTTGCTGAGCACGCAAGCAAGCGAACAAATCTGTTAAAAAGAGTAACTGGTACAAAGTGGGGTTGCACGCAGGACGTTCTTTCCACTGCTTATAAGACCTATGTCAGACCCTCCATGGAATACGCTTCGGAAGTTACGTTACTTGCCAGTCAACCGAATCTGCGAAAGTTAGATAAAATCCAGAACAATGCCCTCAGAATCATCACCGGCGCAGCATTCTCAAAGCCCATTTGTGCGATGGAAATGCAAACCTGCATTGCACCATTGCAAAAAAGGCGCGAAAAACTAACCCTTAAATTTTGGGAACGCTCAAGAAGAGTAAATCACCGATACTGGACTAACTATGGAAAGGCTGCACAGAGACTAAAAACCCAGCTAAGCCCACAACAACACGCTGGAGAACTAAGAAGAAGGTATAACATCGGTGAACCAAATTCAACCCCGCTCAAAACTTTCAACAAGCCGACTATTGCCATGCCTCTCAACAGTTTGTCGTTACTAAACTTTAAAACCCCCAAGCATCTTGCACTCCCAGAAGAACTAAAGACTTCTGCCCTTGAGACAATCCACACTTTATATCCTGAACCAGACTGGCTGAACATCTACACTGATGGATCTAAACTCAATCCTACTGGAGCTTGCCTGGAGCTTTCTCCAAGCTATTTGAAATCAGCCAGGGCGTTGGGGCAAACGCAAGTAATTTTGATGGGGTGGTAACGGCAGTGCGACTGGCCGCAGAGGCTCTTGCTGCGCATCACCCAGCAACGAACCACCAACGAGCTGTTTTCTTTATAGACTCCCAAGCCGCCATATTTGCATTAGCCGACAACTCTTCAACAGACTGTTCGAACATATTCCACTGCCGAGAAGCAATCTCACATCTTTTGCAAAATTAATGGGCAATTAGCCTTCAGTGGATCCCAAGTCACGTCGGCATCACAGGTAACGAAAGAGCAGACGATCTTGCAAAAAATGGAACGCAGATGCAACAACCAAACGCAGAAACCAGCCTCACCTCTGCCAAACACCTTATTGATGCAATCCTCAAACGCTCCATTAAACAAGAGCATGAGGAAGCCAGCAGGAGGAAAGAGTGGGCATCACTTAGCAGTCGCGGTCCTTTGGTGCCCACAAGCGATAGAGCAACTGCCGTGGCTGACTTTCAACTTCTGATAGAACACGACTATCTCCAGGTCCACCTCTACAGTTTTGGCCAAGCGGAGTCCGATACGTGTCCACTCTGTCTCAATGGTATTATGAATGGGGACCACATTTCAACCCGTCCTGAACTGGACGACTGGTCGTTACTGGGCGGCTCGACGCCGAATGGTTCAACAGCAAAGGGCGGGCATTGGATAAAGTTAAGTAAGTAGTTGACACCGCATGAAGGCAGCACATTCCGGTCTCCATTTACAATTAGCTGTTCACTACATATTTGATTTTCAGGCCCCTTTTAAATTTAAATAGTAAATTAAGGAGGATATTCACATAAAAGAAGTCGAAGGGTGAGGGTTGGAAGGTTTTGCTGGTGACTCAAGGAAGGACTCACAATCTATCTGAGGAATTTCCAAGGAATCCAGGGAACAAGGAGGTAACTTTTCCATAATACCAGGTATACCTCCACAAAAGGTAATTTTTTTAAATATTCTTTTCAGACCATTAAACTATAAATATTTAAAAATTTTAAACGAATTGAAAATTAACTACATTTAAAGGTGATAAATAGTTTAAACGAAATGAAGAAACACGAAACGCTTCGTAGAAAACTCTATTCCTCGACTAAATCAGTGTTGACTATTAATCTGTAGAACTGACGTGTTTGTTGGTTCAAACAATTTCTAGTCTAAACAATTAATTGTAAATGTTTTTCTCTTTATCAAGTATTAAGAACAAACTCAAAGTTATAAGGTGTTATAATGGCTTCCTCTGTAGTAAACCTTTAATTGTAAATTTTGTGTTTTTGTCCTAATTTTAGTGTTAATTTATTTATTATTACATAAGCCCAACATATTACCCGCTATTTAATTTCACTATTACTGAATCTCGAAATATCAGAGACAAGCAAACCTATCTTTCAGCATGTTTGTCTTTTGCTGTTTGGCCTAACATATTAGTGGCATATCTCTGACGTCATCAGGCTCAGGATTACTCACAATATAACGAAGATTTGACAGGGTAAATTTTATTTATAATAGAAAAGAAAAATACACTTTAATTTGCGCCATATTTGAGTAGCATGTGTTGAGTGACCTTTTTAAGTTGAAGATTTATAAAACTAACCTTTTTTTATTTTAATTCTTAGATGTTTTGTAAAACCTTCAGAATTAGAAACAAAAGAAAATGAATACGAACGTAAGCCATAGATTACGCCGACATAGCCTACTCCGTGGACATACATTAACGATTACTCCGACATAGGACTACATTTTCGTATTTTCCAACGGTTCAAACTATATAGTGCCAAATGTTTTTCGTTAGAATCATGTTTTTATAGTAAAATTGTATTTTTGTATGTAACTATTTAAAACGTAATTTCTGTTAGTGTTCATTAACAAAAAAGATAAAACTTATGGAACAAACATGTTAGTAAACGAAGCTGAACACATAAATACACTGTAGAATACTAGGAACTCTATATAGGCAATTTAACACCAGATAGGAAGAATGTATTAATCCACAACTGGTAGGATATTTGGCAAAGGAAACAATGTAAAAGGGTACTTGATAAGTTTAAAATATATGTAGATTCGTAAGTGCCAGGACGTCAGATTTAACATATTCCTGATTTTAGAGAATAAAATTTCTTTTTAACTTCAAACTATTTAAAGAATATAGAAGTTACCAAAATAATACTGATTTTTATTCAATTGCTAAATGATCTTTTATAGAATAACTATTGGTTAGTGTTTATCACTTACAAAGGTTTAATCAACCACATTACTTACTTGTAAAACTCATAAATTACAACTAGTCATAAATTCTTTTAAATTTCAAAAATCACTCCTCCATTTTCAGTTCATACATAATGGCGTCACCGTATTTCAATTTAGAAATTCAAATTACTTGCCGGTGAAATGACTGAAAGAATACTGTCTTTAATAAAAGACAGAAACAATAAGAAGGATGCTGACTGTAAGTGGGATTTGATTGTCTGAACTAGCGGGAGAAAGGGGGGTTGGGGTAATCTCTTTCAGAGGGCAAAAATATTCTGTGAAAAACAATTTATGAAGAGCGAGAACAAATTTTTCGGTTCCAGAATATTACAGTGAAATTAAAGTAAATTTCATCTGAAGCCAGTGAATTAAACACATGCGCTAATAAAAATACACCACATCAGTAGGGGGACTAACAAATGCACGAAAAGCATAAAATCAAGGATTTTAACGATTGGCCATCAAAAAACCTGTAGCATTGTGGATTTGAGCGATTGGACATGCATAAACATTTCTCCAGCTTCAGTAAAATATTATAAAAACCAATAAACGTCTACTTAAATCCTTGAGACTTTGTCTGTCATACAATGAGTATGATGGATTCTAACGCAGAGTCATAGATCCTCAATAGAAATACCAGGGTAGGAGAAAACGTAGCTCATTTGGGTAGGGTCGCTACTTCCCAAACAAGAGCTGTCAGATAATCTTATCTCTATATATCTTGTTTAAATATTCAGTCGTTGATATAATACTTTTTAATAATCCATTGAAGTTCAAATACACTTATTTGTAACTTGTAATGGGTGATTCTTGATGATACTTTTTTTTCTAATAATAACTTATTATTTAAATTTAATGAATTAGTTTTAATTTTATAAAGGACAAAACTGTTCACAAAAAGGGCATTCAGTTATTCCTTAGCTTAAAATAAATAATAATAAATGATTTAATAAATCGGCTGATTTTATGTTAAGTGTCATGTGGTAGAACAGCGTTTTAACGCATTCGTTATGTTACTTTATTTAGAGTAATTGTAATTATTAATTCAAAAGTGACTAGAATAAACATTTTCTTTGTTGATCTGAGTAAAATCTGATTTTTAGAAAGGTTTTGTTTATATTACTTGTTGTCTAATTTATTTATTTCAAACATTTTTTTATACTTTACTAGATTCGGATTTGTTTCTTCGTCAGAAACAAGGAACGTGTAATGAGGCGTGACTCGGATCCCTTCAGACAGTTGTAAATAAATATATCTGGGTCACACTGCCACCATAAGCCGGGCTCCTTCGTCGCTAGTGTCAGTTAATATGAGCCAATCCGGATCCGGCCTCACTTTGCAATTCAAATTAAACTCTACATTACGCTAAACGGCGAAGTACAGTTTCGTTTTGACGAATATGTGGCCGACTAGGTACCACTGCGCTGGACCGAGACAACCGAATATTTTCTTGACCCTAATTGGCTGTACACGTGCTTGCTGATCACCATGGCAACCGCTTCACCACTTGACTGGGCTGTAACAAATCCATTACTCTATTGTTTCTTTAAGATTAATAAAAGCATTTCACGACATTGTGAAGGAATGTCTTTTCTTAATTAAATTCAATCTAATTAACTTCTTTATTAAAATAGTGAAAGAATCCTCTTAGGGAAATGTTTTGTCGGGAGATGTTATTCTAAAGATATTTATTAAGTTTATTGCATCATATAATTATATATTATTATAATATATTTATTTATGAATTTTAATAGTTTATACATTTTATTATAAAAAGTGTTTTTTTACTCCATACATATATTTAAATTTCGACGACGACATGACGATTATGAAGACGACGACAACGATGATGATGATGACGATGGTAATAATGATTATTACTATGATGACCACGATGATGATGATGATGATGGTGACTGTGAAGGTTGGTGATGAAGATGGCAACGGTGAAAACAAAGACTGGATTTCTGTTGAAATATTCATTAATTTTTGCTAAAATAAATGCATTATTACATTCTTAATTTTGTATAAATAAAAGACAGTTAATCTTAAAACTAAATGCATAACAAAAGGATGATCTTATAAATGATGATCATAAAGTAATTAAAAGAATATATGATTAAAAACTAAAAGATCAATTGTTGAAAGATAAATAAATTAACTTTCATGACTGATAAAAAATAATTGTATTGGGTATTTATTATAGAAAGGAATGTGTTAAAAGATAAAAGTAGTTTATTGAAACTGAAAGCTTTCAATGCGATTATCCTGAGGGAACCGTGTTCAACAGTCGAGCCTAGTCATGGACATCGAATATTTTCATCCAACACTAGGAAACGAAACATTTTCCCCCTCATATTCTCCTAAGGACTAACAGCCCTCGAAGTTTATCACTTGTATAGAAACTGTTAAGGGATGAGTTATTTGTTTATGTATATAAAACCAGAATTATATTTCAATATGCAATAATACCCCGTGTGAGGCAATACAAACAGGGTATATATTTCTTAAGGGGCTTTACCAAAGCTTTACCGAAGTTATGAAATCCTCGAAATTGGTTTTCTAAAGAAGAATCTATACGACACTTTGTAAATACAGCGCTTTGATCAGGTGTAGAGGTAAAAATATAGACACAGATTTATTCTAAAAAATGGCGTTGAAAATAACTCGTATAATCTATGTCATATACTCAAAATTGGCATTTCACACATTTACATGCTATTTATTAATTTATCTTCTTTTATAATATAAGGATTATTCTGCTTCTTTTGCAAATTGTTCCTAAAAAATTGTAGTTTTATCGTTTCCATTGTGCTATTAATTAATTCTTCTTTTTTTTCTTAATATAAGCGTTATTCCGATTGTTTTTATATCTGTCTCGACAAAAATGTCTCTTTATCATTTTTATTATCTTTTCAATGATTCTCATCCTATTGACGAATTTTGTACATGGTTATTTCACTCCAATCATAATTTCGTCAACCATTCATTAATGATTTTCACTTTGCATCTCAGTCGTTTATGTGTGCTTCTTATTTTGCATCTGAATGTTTTTTTTTTCATATGATCTTCTTAATAATTGCATGTCGGTTTTCCAGTATTCTCTCTCTCTCTCTCTTTATTGTATCTTGATGTGTAAGCAGCATACGTCACGATTTGTCTAACAACAGCTTTGTAATTTCTGCTTTAAAATTTTCTCCGCATATTAGAATTCCTCTATTTTAAAACTATTCAGACATCCCGCACTTGTGTTTGCTCAGAATTGATGTATTATATTTAGACGAGCTATTTAGATGAGCTATAAGACATAAGTGAAATGTGACGAAAAAGGCAAATTTAAGACGCACAATACATTCTATTGGCTGAGATTTAAAGATAATAAAAGTTTTTAGTTACGTAGAATATTAAGGAATCTTCTGAGTGATCAAAAGAAAGTATTAGGCCAAGACGCCTAGGGGTTGCTACAACAATATACGATGTTCCAGTTATGATCTATGTTATGTATGGTTTAGTTTATACATACGGTATAGTGAAGGTCATAAAGGATATGCGTCACATTGTCACTTATTTACCCATCTCCTTTTCATACCCCGTGTCTATACCTTGTTAAACCAACAACGTATCTCGAATTGTTACTGCTCTATCTTCAGTCCTTGTTATATAGTCGTTCCACTTCAATCTTCTTTTCGTCAACCATTCAATAATGTTTTCCATTTTGCATCTCCGTCGTTTTTTTCATTTTTCTAAATATTTTCATTTCAGGTTTTCACAGTATTTTCTCTATCTCTTTCTCTCTCTCTCTCTCTCTCTCTCTCTCTCTCTCTCTCTCTCTCTCTCTTTGTTGTGTCTTGACGTATAAGCAGCAAATGTCATCATTTGTCTAACAGCTTTGTAGTTTCTGCTGCAAAATGTTTTAAACATATTTGAATTCCTTCATATTAAACTATCACACACACCGCAGTTGTGTTTGCACAAAAGTAATGTATTATATTTAACGAGTTTGGAACGTATAAAATATAAAATGAAAATTGATGAAACAGGCAAGTTTAACGTACAATACACTCTAAGGCGACTTATACACCAAAGCCGAGCGGGCGTGGCGGGGCGATGCGTGCCAAGCTGGACAAGGTCTGCTATGCGTTCACACTGAAGCCGATTAGCACGTAGTAGGTCCCCTAGCCTTGTAGTGAGAAGTGCTACCTTCCTTTCAGTCTCAGTTGCCACGTAGTGTAATAACAATAATGTCATCAACTCTGATGATGATGATGTTATTGGGCAGTTCCTCACTTAATGGTGAATGTGTGGGAGAAAGAAGGCGATACTGGACACACAATAGCAATAAAGATCACGAGAATAGTGGGCAGTTCGTAACTCTATACGAGAAACTCCGAATTTTTAATTCACTCCGAATATTGTCCTTCAAACGTTTCAATTGTTTTTTTTTAATAGAATACATAAATTCTTTGCTACAAGAAACGAAACATAATATTGTTAACAACTGTATTATTGTGGATATTAGTGTAAAAAACTATATTACATATTGTCGAGCGGCAGATTTGTATCCATGTGTTTCTTGTTAAATTGAACCCACAACGAAGGTCTTTCTTGAATCGAACTAATTAATATTTTGATATCAATATTAACTGCATTAGTATTTTTGAATTAACAAAATATAAAGAACAAAAAGATTTTGAAACAACATAAAAACAATATATTGCGTAATGTTTCTAAAACGCAATGGACTGGAATAGACTGAACGAACGCAGAAATCGCTTGACGGAAAACGTTTGAATTGAAGGTAGAACTGCAAAAAACGGCTCGGCATCGCTCGGCACGGCCCGGCGTTGTATTTGAAAGGTTAGTGACCAAGCGATTATCTCACGCCTGTCTTTGGATTCGCCGAGTCCGTCTTTGGTATAAAACCCCAATAAGGGCTGAGATTTTAAAATTTAAAAAAAAATTCAGTTATATAGAAGAGAAAGGAATTTTTCGAGTGATCAAAAGAAAGAATTAGGCCAAGACACCTAGGGCTTGCTACAACAATTAACGATGTTTCAGTTATGATCTGTGTTATGTATGGTTTAGGTTATACATACGGTATAGTGAAGGTTATATACGGTATGGGCCACATTGTCACTTATTTACCTATCTCCTTTCCTTAATTCGTGCTCCCCTTAATCCACAGTTGGTTTAAAAAGAAGATAATTTTATTCATAAAACATAATATAAATATTTTAGTTATTTGTCATCACCTAAAAATGTTAAAGGAAAAATATCGCACTATCTTACGGTTTTCAGGAAATTTAATGTAATTGTTTCCTAAAATTACATGCTTCTATTGTAGATAATAACATGACTGAACTATTATGTAGTTTAAAATATATTACTGCCGGGTTTGGTTATATTTCCCATAGCAATTTTGTAGGTTCCAAATAACTGAAGAAATCATCATGCTATGTTTCATAAAGAGCTACAACCTTGTAATAACTAAATGCAACAAAAAAGCCGATGACTTGTTAGACTTAGGGGAGGGTTTACTGGAGGTGACCATACTTAGTCCCGGCTCCAAGGCTCAACCATGTACTGATCACATATTTACAAACTTTTCTACACTTTTTATAACTATATATTCACAGTTAACTGATACACTGAGGGCGATATTACTCACAGGTCTGATATAAACGTTAAGGGAAATAATACGGCATTTGCCTATGGTTTAGCAAATTTAATATAACTTTGCCCATGTATGATTTTGCCTACAATTAAATGCTTCAATTGTAGATTGTAGGTTGTGTGATAGAACTATTATGTAGTTTAAAATATACAGTAGTTTAAACTATGCATGAAGTTTAAAATACTGCCGAGTTTGGTTATACTTCCTATAGCAAATTTAGTACGTTCCAAAAAACTGATGAAATAATCATATTATGTTTCATAAAGAGTATTATGTTACATCTTCATTGTAACTATGTGCAACAAAACAACCGAGTACTTCTTACGATTAGGAGACGGTTTACTGGAGGTGACAATACTTAGTCCTGGAGATCAACCATGCACTGAATATATATTTACAAACTTTTCTACACTTTGTAATACTATATATTCACAGTTCACTGATACGCTGAGGGCGATATTACTCACAGGTCTGATATAAACGCTAACTAGCTAGGGTCGTGATATTACCCGCTCGAAGCATTCCTCCCGGCAAAGCTACATGAACACGAGAAACAAATTAGCGGACCAACTCTTGCGTTGTAAATATACAGTGCTAACCCCGGCATTAATTTCACGCTCAACCGGGATAAAACCTTTGAGGAATAAATTCATATGTTTAGACGGAGATTTTTGCATAGTATTTCTCTACATCTCTGAAAGATAGAAAGATTGCAGAGCCTAAAGCGTAGAGGTTAGGGATGGGGTAATACTTTAGTAGATCTACATTTTGCATGTGTGTGCGTCTGGCTTGAACTTATAGGTGCGTTTATTTGTAATAAACTCCACTAAGATGGATTATGTAACAAAATATACTTGATTTATTAAAACCTAAATTTTGTTTTGTTTTATATAATATAATTTTTAATCGACGGTGACCACACGATAGCTTTCAGGTGAACGCTTTTATAGTAACGCCTACAAAAACGTATTGCTGAGGCATAAACATACAATATCGCAACGGTATAATTTCCGTCAGTTGTATAGCCGCAGTATGAATTTCATCAGAATACGCTATAAGTCACCTCAAAGTGAATTAAATGATAAAATTACATTTCTCGCTGATCTTACGTTATGCTGTAAAACAACTGTTTTAACAAGTAGTTTATGCGACATTATATATTAGGCGACTCTGGGTTTAGAGCATTGTTAGTGAGTCATGGTTGTGAAGCATGTTATAGAGCATGATTGTGAAGCAAATTTATGAAGCATGATTATAAAACAGGTGACAAAGCACGGTGTGAAGCTTGTCATAGTTATCCTAAGGCAATACAGCTTCCTACTGTCGCTATACGTCTCAAATGGTCAAATATTTGCTAGTGTTAACTCTGTAATGGGATTTCACAATGTCAATACAACATACTTATTTATAGAGAGTTAGGAAAAGAGAATGGCTCTCTATGATTTTATTTTAAAAATAAAATACGTCTATAAGAATGTATAATAACCAGATAACAGTCTTTTTTATAGTTCAATTTTTCTTAGACCTTTACTTATATTTCTAATGTATTATACAAAAGGTATAGAAGTCAACACTATGAAATCTTATATAACAAGAATTTCGAAATTTTTAACAATAATTCATAACTATATGTAACTCCAATACAGAACATTATATGACGACAATACAGAACCTTGAATTACTAAAATACAGAACCTTGTATAACAAACATACAGAACCTTATATAACAACAATACAGAAACTGATAAACCAACAATACAATACCTCACACAACTCCAATACAGACCGTTATATGACGACAATACAGCAACCTTAATAATAACAATTCAGAGCCTTATAAAATAAAAATTCTATATGACTTCAATACGGAACCTCATATAACAACAATACACAACCTCACATAACACCAATACAAAATCTTATATACCGACAATACAGATCCAGAACTTGATAAATAACTACAATGTATACCCGTATATAGCAACAATACAGGCCCTTATATAACAACAATACACAGCTTCACATAAACCCAACACAGAAAACTATATACCGACAATACGAACCCTTAAATAATTATGATACTGAAAACCATATAACAACAATATAGGCCCTTACATAACAACAATACAAACCCTAAATAACAATAATAGAGAACCTTAACATTAAAGAACTTCATATAACAAAAATATAGAACTTCATATGACAAACAATACGGAACCTCATATAACAACAATACACAACCTCACATAACACCAATACAGAATTTTATATACCGACAATACAGAACCTCAATTAACTACAATGTATACCCGTATATAGCAACAATACAGACCCTTATATAACAACAATGCATAGCATCACATAAACCCAACACAGAAAATTATATACCGATAATACGAAACCTTAAATAATTACAATTCTGAAAACCATATAACAACAATATAGACCCTTACATAGCAACAATACAGATCCTAAATAACAACAATACACAAATTAATATAAAACCAATAAAGAACTCAGTAGAGGGTTAGCTTCGTAAAAGGAACGGGTGTTTTAAAACGTGTCAGCAAGTAAGCAATTACGTATTCACTTAGTTAAGTATTTTTAAAATTAGTAGCAATAAAGAACGTTATACACCGACAATACAGAACCCTATACAACAACAAAAAAGAAATCTAAACACTATTGAAACATTGCTCTTTATATTTACATCTTTATCTCATTTATGTCATTAATTACACTTTTAAAATTTATTCAACATTTTGTAGTTAATGAACATATTTCATTGATATGTCATAAGTCAATAAAATAGATAACTTTGACAGTTAATGTAGTGGGAAATAATTCATTTCCTTCACTCTTACACCTGTCACCATTTAAAATATAGAAAATACTATAACCTATGAATGTGAAAACAGCTGATGTTATCCTAGGGGGTGTGTAGTACTACTGAATATATAAAAAATATGAATAAAGAATTTTAAAAAATCTCGTGGAAATTGTTGTTAGCATTATTTTCAATATTTGGATAACTTCGATTCTAATCTGCGAATAGTTAATTTTTTTTGTGATTTCCTGAATGATGATGTCATGACCTACTATACGTTATCCTTTAAAACTTCCAGTAGCTTCCTATATCCTAGTGTTAGAGCCGCCGGGATGACGTTATTAATTTTGGAAGCTTTATCATTTTTTTACTCATCCCGTATAGGGATCCCTAAGGGTAGGTCAACCCTATACAGGGAGGTAAATTTTGTTTTGGCGTGTTGGTATCCCTGCATGGTTGGTGAGAGTGAAAACCCTATCAATTTTTCAAGCAGTTTACTGGCAACAAGTGTGGTAGTGCTCAAGGTCTCATCTTATTTCAGTGAGGTAGGTAAATGTTTTTCCTAATATGTACCAGGTCTGTGAGGCCTACCTGTGACCGACTTGATACTCAATGTATAGTTCTCTCAGGCCTACCTGTGACCGACTTGATACTCAATGTATAGGTCTCTTAGGCCTTCCTGTGTCTGACTTGATACTCAATGTATAGGTCTCTCAGGCCTACCTGTGTCTGACTTGATACTCAATGTATAGGTATCTCAGGCCTACCTGTGTCAGATTCAATACTCAATGTATAGGTCTCTCAGGTCTACCTGTGTCTGACTCCTGAATTGTTACCAAACAAATGTGAACAACATTATTATTCAAGATCTCCATTGAAGTCTCATTCTCAATTTAGCCCTATATATATATATATATATATATATATATATATATATATATATATATAACAAATTAAAAATATTTCAAAAAACAAGAATACTTTTAATGAATATATTTATTCAAAGCTTTTCGCCGATAAAATAGTACCAGCATCTTTAGGAAAATAATTATTTAATAAAATATTTTTACAAAATTAAATCATATGTGCTACAAACGACCATATGTTTATAAGTATTCTTTACATCTCTGATATAAATTTTAAACATATGAGGATACTTAAAAACATATGATTTAATTTTGTAAAAATATTTTATTAGATAATTATTTTCCTGAAGATGCTGGTACTATTTTATCGGCGAAAAAATTTGAATAAATATATTTATTAAAAGTATTCTTGTTTTTGAAATATTTTAAATTTATTAACTATATTACAAGAAAACATATCACCATATTTATTATATATATATATATATATATATATATATATATATATATATATATTTTTAAATTTTCATATTGATTTGAATATAAAGAGAAGTGCCAAGATCAAAAAATGAAAAAAAATGTTTTCCTCTTCAAACCAGATTTATTTTACAAAAATTGTATTGACTTGTATTTCGTAGCTTGTATTTTTACTACCATTTTTGTGTTTATATTTCTTTTTGCAAGATGAAGGCCTTTAGAAAATCGCGAGCTCTGTTGGTGCGAAGCTCGGATCCCGACGCTCCTGAAGTGGTTCGATGACTGTTGACTGAGGACGAAAATTACTTCGAATCAGATTCAGATGATTCTATTCATCAGTTTCTTCAACAAGACAGCGAAGAAGAAATTGCTTCGAACGTTATAGATGAGTAACTCTCTAATGCAACTGAAGATGAGGATGACGTGTGAGAGAATGATGGGATCTCCTCTCAAGAGGAAGAGGTTTCTAAGCATGTTGGCAAAGATGGAGATGTTTACAATACTATAGTACCTAAAAGTGGGAGGACTCCTTCACCTAATATACTAAAAATATCCGGAGTCACAGGTGTTTCAAAACACATTCTTCAAACATTTGACGGACGTCTGACCGAAATGGATGTATGGAAATTATTTGTCGATGAAGAAATGATAGAAAACATTATGAAATGGACTAATGTTCATCTAAGGGAAAGAGACAAAATGCCACTCACGAAGATCATAAATACTATCATCAGGAAATCACTAAAAATGAGGTAATGGCATTTATTGGATTGTTAGTGGTATGTGCAATTATGAAGGTGGGCAGAGAGAATATTAAATCGAATTCAGAAATGATGAATTCGGACGCCAATTTGTCGACTAACCATGTCTATGAAAGATTCATTGTTATCAAAACCTCTCTTAGATTTGACAATCCCAGTGACAGAACTAGTTGATATATTAGACACAATGATTCTTACAGAGATAGAAAAACAATTTCCTTTTTTATAATTCACTTTTGAAAAAAATGTATTATGTTAATAACTTTTATTTTTAGTAATTTTTTCATTATTCATTACTGATATTTTGTCTATGTAATATATAGAACATATGGACTTTGGATTTTGTTTATGGTAATTTCTAACTTTTATGACTTTTTTTAAACTATATTGATGTTTATACAAAGTGTAAGTAACCTATTACCTCCCCCCCCCCCCCATTTACATATATGAAAACGTAATTAAAAATATCCTAGATTAAAACTATTAAAAAACCTATTAAATATAACACCTATACTCTATTAACTTTGTAAACAGATCGAATTATTTGTGGTAGGCGTATAGGTCTACCAGGCCTATTTGAGACTGTGGCATATACAATATAACCTGTGATAATATATTTAAAACTAATATTAATTTAATTATTGCAAAACCATAAATGTATTTTCAAGAACTATGAAAGGTGTAAAATGAGATTTGATTCAACGCTTTTCAATTCCTACATTGTCGCCAGATAGCAGTAGCGTATAGAGCAAGGACGCCAGCTTAGTGGCCTTGCTGGTTACGGCGAGTCCAACTTTCTGGAGCGGAAAGATAACAACTTGTGTGAGATACAACTTTCTACACCAGTACTCCACTTCTCTCTTCCCCTTCTAAATAATGCTTCTGCAAAGCAGTTACAAAGAACAACACTTATAATAATCCTTTAGAAAAATAATAGCAGCCAGTTAACTTGTGCCCTGCACAAAAGATAAACTTGGCAACACGGCGAACTTTACAACAACACTCCACACTTCGCATTTAGTAACGACATAACTACTGTTATCCATGCTGCAGCGTTCCACTTGACTCGGTGTGTTATATTTATTGTAGGATGGAGATTAAATGCACTTAGTAGAGTAAACCTCCACTGACCTTAGGGATTAGACCTTCCACAATTCAACTATCTGTGTTGAATTACTTTTTTCCGTGTATTCTGTACTTTTAATATGTATCTGTGACGGATAACATTTCTACCATCTACATTTTCAAAAAGAGCCACACTAGCTATAGGTTCCGCGCATTGTTCCGCTGTACCAAAGCCTAAAGTTTTCCAATCCATTTTTTCACCATTCCACGTATAACTATTTCACGTCTCTATGTCTGTATATTAACGCTAAACCTAAATTGTTCTACATCCCTATTCAACGCCTCGATATCTCTGTAATACTATTCGAAACCTATTTGATTTTGCATCACTACCCCACTCCTCTTTGTCTCTGCATCACTACTCCACTCCTCTTTGACTCTGTATCATTATTCATCGTCTCTATATATCTGTATAACTATTACAAACTTCTATGTCTCTATATTACTACTAAACACCTCCTTGTCTTATATCACACTTTCACGCCTCTAGGTCTGTATATCACGATTTCACATCTCTGCGTGTTTATTTCAATATTCATCACTTCTTTGTGTCTGTATCACTACCCAACACTTCCTTCTCACAGTATCACTATCCCATACGGCTTTATCTATTTATCCCTCTTCGACACCTTTATGTCTCTGTATAACTATTACACGTCACTATGTCTCTGTATCAATATTCTTTACCTTTATGTCTCTGTATCAACATTTCTTACCTTTATGTCTCTGTATCACTATTTCTTACCTTTATGTCTCTGTATCACTATTCCTTACCTTTATGTCTCTGTATAACTATTACACGTCACTTTGTCTCTGTATCAATATTCTTTACCTTTATGTCTCTGTATCAACATTTCTTACCTTTATGTCTCTGTATCACTATTCCTTACCTTTATGTCTCTGTATCACTATTCCTTACCTTTATGTCTCTATATCACTATTCCTTACTTTTATATCTCTGTATCACTCACTATTCCTTACATTTATGTCTCTGTATCACTATTCCTTACCTTTATGTCTCTGTATCACTATTCCTTATCTTTATGTCTCTGTATCACTATTCCTTATCTTTATGTCTCTGTATCACTATTCCTTACCTTTATGTCTCTGTATCACTATTCCTTACCTTTATGTCTCTGTATCACTATTCCTTATCTTCATGTCTCTGTATCACTATTCCTTACCTTTATGTCTCTGTATCACTATTCCTTACCTTTATGTCTCTGTATCACTATTCCTTATCTTTATGTCTCTGTATCACTATTCCTTACCTTTATGTCTCTGTATCACTATTCCTTATCTTTATGTCTCTGTATCACTATTCCTTACCTTTATGTCTCTGTATCACTATTTCTTAACTTTATGTCTCTGTATCACTATTCCTTACCTTTATGTCTCTGTATCACTATTTCTTAACTTTATGTCTCTGTATTACGAATCCACGCCAATTTGGCCCCTACGACTACTACATACCACTAAGGGATCAACATGTAGTTCTACACGTCTACTGTCAGCGTACTACTATACCAAACTCGACTCTTCATTACCTGTATCTCTTTGTCACTCTATAGACTATTCCTTGAAGCATGAACCTATCTCCTCTTACATTTATTACTCTTTAAATCCCTCCCACTTCGCATGAAGGTTCTCAATTAATTACATTCTCATACCAATATTGTCTACGCCCTCAATCCAGCTATTTGGGTTCACAGAAGTGTAGTAAAACCAACTACGTCTTTACTAATATTTGCCAATAACGAAATGATACCAGGCGTAATTTGTTTCTGATTTTTTAACTTACAGTCACACACTATTTTTATTTTTGGATTTATAAAACGGTAAATGATCTATTTGGGATCAACTATTTTATAGCTGGCATCCGGAAACGTGAACACTAATAAAGATCCTCGTAGATATTAAGTATTCCGAGATATCACAGTGAATGTTCATGTCAGAGCAGAACTTGTGGTTATAAAACAAAATTTCCCCGCCATTAACACACCACAAGTATCATAACCCACCGGGAATACGTCTTCCAAAGGTACGACCTCGTCACGTAATGAACAAATGGCTGCCTTCTGCATATGAGCTTCCCTTTGAACACCGCCACATTACGCCGGGTGCTCGCTCTACAGGGTGGCTCCCCTAATGCAAGCTCATTTAGATATAAGAGAGAAAACATAAAGTGTTTAGAAATAAATGTTTATAGGTAGAATTGGCAAAGGCAAGAGATATTTCAATTCTTTTCTACTACTCTAAGAAGCTTTCATTCAATTCACGTAAATTTCGTTTAAGATTTTGGTTTATCTACACAATGTGCTTATCAAGTAACTTCACAACTCTACTTTGAAGTCTACCTATTCTGAACCAAACTCTACCCAAGGGTAATACATTGACAATAGCAAAGCATAGATTTAGAGTCTCCAGCAGGTCTTGTTCTAGTGTTTCTACAAATATTTGTCTATACAATATTATTAGTAGGCATTTTCAAGTCCACCGAGTGTCCTAGGATTTTAAATTAATCATTATATACAACCCTTGTTAACGTTTATAGCATCTCGGAAATAGTATCAAACTTTCATCGCTCCTACTTGTTCTAGGTATAATAATGTTTCTTATATATAAATGTTCTATTCGGGTAAAGACAATTTATTATTGTGACATAGACGGGAGCCTCAAAAATATTGTACTTACAAAAAAAATCTCATTTTTTTAAAGGTAGCGAAGTCCTGATGTATACACTATCAACTTTTGTTGTCTTTGATGTTACGTTTATAAGATTGCTTCTAACTATAAATATAAAAACACAAAAATTGTATATTAATGTAAACAGTATATTCGAGAAACAGGGATTTTCATAACTTAATTTTTTAATAAGGCAATGAACAAACTCAAAATGGTAATAATGAGAAATTGTACTTCCAAACAACCTTATTATTGGCGCAATTATTTTTCTTAAAAAGGTATTCTACGACGAATTTCTAAATTGTAAAAACTTTTCCATTTCATAACTAAATGTTTTTATATGTTAAGAATTACAAAATTGTATATTGTGTTCTGTATAAAATCATTCAAACACAAATAATTTAATTTTCATTCCTACTAAAACAATTAAAACAGTGTTTTTACTCACATATGTATTTTTATATTTTGTTTTACAATAAATGGTTCTTAAACGTTTCAAAACGTTACTTCAGAAATAAAACCTAAAGTTCAAATCTGAAGAACTTGTTTGTGTACGAGCGTTTTAATAATAAGGAGCATATATCTCTTTAAGGATAAAAAATATTGGATAAAAATGTCCACATCCTAACCTAGAAAAGTTAAAGTCTCCGAAATACAGTTTGTGAAAAGCTTTATAAAGATTTTGATTATTCCTTAAAGTCTTAGCTTGTAAAAGTCTAAGACGTGTAACAAATTTCTAGCTACAACATCAACCCTTACACAGTTGCTAATCCCTGTTGAAAATAACGTAATATCATTAATCAGAAACTAAAATAATCCAAACGTAGTTGAAACACGGCGTCTTATTGTAAGGGATAAATGTTTGAGTAACACACAATGTAACAAAGTAGCCCATTAAAAACTACTGACTGGAAGACGGAAGCAAATATATTGTTATCAAAACCTACTTGGTTCATTGAGACACTCTTAATGAAACTTCTATTTTTAAATCAGTGTAATACATTCTTTTTATTATATCATTTTTCCTATCAAGGTACAAGCATCAGAATAGGAGTGAAAAATGTAAACACGTTAGAAATACAGAGAAGATTATTTTCATCTATGAAGGAGAAGAAGCTAAATAAAAACTAAATCTTTCCTTTTATATTTAGAAACAAACTAGGAACGAAAGAGCGATCCTAGAGGTGAAATTAACAATTAACCTCATCAATTTTTCTTTCAATGGTAAATAAACGAGCACGGGATTTTTTGTTTATAAACGTTAGGTATCCGTTACAATCAAACTTTCTTTGGAATAACTTTTACTTCGCTAATTGGGTAGCCGCCGTTCAGTAGTCTAGTGTTTGTACAACGTTCCTACCATGCAAGCGAATCTCCGTGCTGTCTGACTGGCGTACACATGAAGCGTATTGTTACCAACATTTTACTGGATGTAATTACCCAAGTAATTCTATGCCTATTTACGGCGCACGAATACGCTGTTATTGTTTGCATATGCAGCGTATGTGACGGTAATATACGTGGGACATTCATCCACCTGACGCTACAATAGGCTATTGTTATCTACTAGGGGTAGTTAAACCATAATAAATGTATTTCTGAAAAACTGTATGTTACTATCTTTAAACATTTATAAATACTAAATTGTTTCTTATGTTTAAAATTCACGTGATCAATTTTTCTTTCAACGGTAAATTATACGAGCACGGGACTTTTTTTATATAAACTTTAGGTATCCGTTACAATCAAACTTTCTTTGGAATATACATAATGAATGATTTTCAGCTATTTATAGCCAATTACATACTCCCTTTTGTTTTTGTCTCTACGTACAATAATTTTGCTTTATATGTTTATTGCTCATTTTAAACAAAATAATTAATATGGAAATACTTATCTAGCAAATTGGGATCTCGCTGTTCAATAGTTTAGTATCTGTACAACGTTCCTACCATGCAAGCGAATCTCCGTGTATGCGTGCATTGTGATGTCTGATTGGCGTACACATGTAGCGTATTGTTACCACCATTTTACTGGATTTTATTACCCAAGTAATTCTATGCATATTTACGGCGCACGAATACGCTGATATTGTTTGTATATGCAGTGTATGTGACGGTAATGTACACGGGACATTCATCCACCTAACGCAACAATATGCTATTGTTTCCTATTAGGGGTAGTTGAACCATGATGAATGTATTTCTGCAAAGTATTATGTTACTAATCTTTAAACATTTATATATACTATTTTGTTTTATATTTAAAATTGACCACTTTTGGACTGCACCTGGTTTTTGTTATTGTGTTTCCAGTGTTTCATTTCAAATAATTTGAATAATTTGATGTTATCAATTGACGATGAAACATGTATACCAGTAGCAAAATTCAAATGTTCCTGGACTCCAGGTCGGTTTCTATCGCACGCACGCACACTTACCCTTACGAGCGCAGAGGATTAGGACAGACCCGAGACCAGCCGCATTTTCGCTCCGTTGGTCACTTAGTGGTATCTTCTGACCAAACTCCAACGTTTTAAGTTGTAATTTTAAGTAGAAATAGTTATTAAATATTAATTCTACTTAAAATTACAAGAAAAATGATACCAAACAACCCATAGTCTACTTTAGTAGATATTAGTCACTTTAACATATTAAGTACAGTGTTTCCCTTAGCTAACAAAATAATTACAATTCTAATACTTTTCTTAATAAACTATAGAATTAAATTAGTTTTACTTTTATTTACTAAAACAAGTTTATGATGCACATAGACTTTTTCGTTGTTATATAATGACCGAAGTGTGTATTTGTTTTTAATTGCCATAAACGCCACACCTATAATTTTGCTGATCTAAGCTACAGTCTACCTTGGCTATTTAGACATCCGACCCAGCTGTTTGTATATTTTAATAATCAAAATTAAACCCTACACTTAACACATTTTTATTTCATACTATCCCCTCATGAACAGTGATAATTAATTATATTAATTTTATCAATTGGTATTAATTTTCTTGTAATGATGTGCATTACAACGACGACGACGATAACATTGACGACGACGATGATGATAATGATGATGATGATGATCATGATGATAATGATTATGTCTATGATGATGATGGTGGTGGTGATGGTGAAAAAATGGTAATAATGATGGTAACGGTGAAAACGACGACTAAATATCTTGAATTAGTATTTATTTTCGGCTGAAATATATACATTATTGTATTTCTTAATTTTATATAAATAAAAGATAGTTAATCTTAAAATTAAATGCTTCACTAAAGGATGAAAGATGATATAAATGTACTGATGATAATAAAGTATTAAAAACATATAATTAAAAACAAAAGATCTTTTGTTGAGAAAGAAAGAAATTACCTTTTTTAATGATCGAAATTAAATTTATTAGGAATTTATTATAGAAATAAATGTGTTAAAGGAAAAGTCGTTAATTGAAACGAGAAGCTTTCAAAGTGGTTATCCTGAGGGAACCGTGATCAACATCCGAGCTTAGCCAAGAACGTTGATGAACACTTTCATCCTCATTCCCTAGAACGAAACATTTTCGCCCTCATATTCTCCTAAAGACTTACAGCCCTCGAAGTGTATCACTTGTATAGAACCGTTAAGGTATGAGATACTTGTTTATGTATATAAAACTGAATTATATTTCAATATCCAATAATACCCCTTGTGAGGTATTACATACATGTACTTCATAAGGAGCTTTACCGAATGCTTTAGCGGTAGGTATGAAATGATCGAAATTGGTTTTCTAAAGCAGAATCTATTCGGCACTTTGTAAATACAGTGCTTTATTACGGTGTAGAGGTAAAAATATATACACAGGTTTATTCTGAAAAATGGCGTTGAATATGACTCGTTTAGTCTATGTAAAGTTTTGCATTTTAAACATTTACATGCTATTACTTAATTAATCTTTTTCTGTAATATACGCATTATTCTGCATCTTTTTCAAATTGTCTGGAATAAATTGCAGTTTTATTGATTTTATTGTGCTATTACTTATTTCTTCTTTTCTTACCTAATATAAGCATCATACTGGTTGTTTTCATTTGTATCGATTTTTATTGACTTTCCACTTATCCTCATCATACTGGCGAGAACAATCTCGCATTTTACTACTCTATCTTCAGTCCTTTTTATTTAGTCGTTCCACTCCAGTCTTTCTTTCGTCAAAGCATTCATTAAGTTTTTCCATCTTGCATCTGCGTCGTTTTTTAATATATTCTTCTCAATAATTTCATTTTGTGGTTTTTCCAGTATTCTCTCTCTTTTCATTGTGTCTTGATTTGTAAGCAGCATATATCACGATTTGTCTCACATCTCTGTAATTTCTGCTTTAAACTTTTCTCCCTGTATTTGCATCCCTTTATATTAAACTATTCAAACATCCCTCATTTCAGTTTGCTCAAAATTAGTTGATTTTATTTAACGAGTTTGAAATATATAAAACATAAAGTGAAGAATTATGAAAATCGTAAATTTAAGACAAACAATAAACTCTAAGAGATTTTAATATAAGAAAAAATTTTAGTTACTCAGGAGATTAGGGAATCTTTTGTGGGATCAAAAGAACGTAATAGGCCTCGGGGTAGCTACAACAATATACGATGTTAAAGTTATGGTATATGTTATGAATTGTTTACGTTACACAAATGGTGTGGTGAAAGCTATATATGGAATGGGTCACATTGTCACTTATCTACCATTCTCTTATCCATACCCCGAGCCCCTTCCCCCATTAAACGACGGATGTTTCGTCAATGAGTCCCTTACCGGTTACCTTATTTTGAGGATAGTTTTTCATAACATAAATATTTTCGTCATTTATTTGTCCACTGGTATAAACGTTAAGGGAAATAATACGGCATTTGCCTATGGTTTAGCAAATTTAATATAACTTTGCCCATGTATGATTTTGCCTACAATTAAATGCTTCAATTGTAGATTGTAGGTTGTGTGATAGAACTATTATGTAGTTTAAAATATACAGTAGTTTAAACTATGCATGAAGTTTAAAATACTGCCGAGTTTGGTTATACTTCCTATAGCAAATTTAGTACGTTCCAAAAAACTGATGAAATAATCATATTATGTTTCATAAAGAGTATTATGTTACATCTTCATTGTAACTATGTGCAACAAAACAACCGAGTACTTCTTACGATTAGGAGACGGTTTACTGGAGGTGACAATACTTAGTCCTGGAGATCAACCATGCACTGAATATATATTTACAAACTTTTCTACACTTTGTAATACTATATATTCACAGTTCACTGATACGCTGAGGGCGATATTACTCACAGGTCTGATATAAACGCTAACTAGCTAGGGTCGTGATATTACCCGCTCGAAGCATTCCTCTCGGCAAAGCTACATATCCACGAGAAACAAATTAGCGGACCAACTCTTGCGTTGTAAATATACAGTGGGAACCCCGGCATTAATTTCACGCTCAACCGGGATAAAACATTTGAGGAATAAATTCATATGTTTAGACGGAGATTTTTACATAGTATTTCTCTACATCTCTGAAGGGTAGGAAGATTGCAGAGGCTGAATCGTAGAGGTTATGGATGGGGTGATAATTTAGTAGATCTACATTTTGCCTGTGCGTGCATCTGACTTATAGGGGCATATATATAAGAGAAATAATAGTACAACATATTATTGATTTAAATAAACTTAAATTTGTTTTACCCATGGTTATGAAGCAGATTATATAGAGTCTTGTTGTGAAGCACACTTATGAAGCATGATTTTAAAAAGGTTAAGAAGCACGGTATGAAGCTTGCATGGTTATCCTCAGGCAATACTGTTTACTACTGTCGCTATTCGTCTCCAGTGAAGGGGCATATTTGTTTATACCAACAAGACAGAGCCTTAAATATCAACAAAACAGAACTTTATGTAACACCAATACAGACTGTTATATACAAACAATACAGAATCTTATATAACAATAATATCGAGTCTTATATAACATCAATAATGAACCTTACGTAACACCTATACAGAACGTTATATACCAATCATAAAGACCTTTAAAAAAATCATTACAAAAACTAATAAAGAAACCAAACAGAACATTTTATAAAAAAAATACAAAACTTTATATATCAACAATACAGAAGCTTCAGTAACATAAATAAAGAAACGATATATAACAACAATACAGAAATGAAACATTGCTATTACATTTTTATATTTAAATCTTTATATCATTTATAAGTATTTTTCTAGATTTTTAAATTTTATTCAACATTCTCTAGTAAATGAACATATTTCATAGATATGTCATAACTAAAAAAAATAGATAATTTTGGCAGTTAATGTAGTGGGAAAACATAATTTTCCTAAAACTTACGCTTTAACTTGTCCCCATTTACAATATAGAAAATACCATAACCTATAAGTGTGAAAACACCCGATGTTAATGCTAGGGGATGTTACTTATTTCTGAATATATAAGAAACTGCAATTAAAAATTATTTAATAATTATAAAAAATCTCGTGATAATAACTGTTAGAATTACCTTTTATATTCGGATAAGGTCGGAACCAACCTGCGAATATTCTTCTGTGAATTCCTAAATGATGACGTTACCACCTGTCATACGTTAAAACAATCGGTAGCTTCCTATCTCCTAGCGTTAGAGCCGCGGTGTGAGGTTAATAATCTTCGAAGTTTTATCATTTTTTACTTATCATTAAAATTGTTATTAATTCATAATTGCAAGACAATAAATGTATTTCAGAGCAACTATAAAAGGTGAAATATTAGACTTAAAACAACATTTTTCGATTCTTATAATCGTCGCCAGATAGCAGTAGCGTATAGAGCAAGTACGCCAGCTTAGTGGCCTTGCTGGTTACGGCGAGTTCAACTTGCTGGAGCGGAAAGATAACAACTTGTGTGAGATACAACTTTCTACACCACTACTCCACTTCTCTCTTCCCCTTCTAAATAATGCTTCTGCAAAGCAGTTACAAAGAACAACACTTATAATAATCCTTTAGAAAAATAATAGCAGCCAGTTAACTTGTGCCCTGCACAAAAGATAAACTTGGCAACACGGCGAACTTTACAACAACACTCCACACTTCGCTTTTAGTAACGACATAACTACTGTTATCCATGCTGCGGCGTTCCACTTGACTCGGTGTGTTATATTTATTGTAGGTTGAAACTAAATGCACTTGATAGAGTAAACCTCAACAGACTTTAGGGATTTAGGACTTTCCACAATATAACTAATTGTGCTGAATTACTTCTTACTCCGTGTATTCTGTATTGTTAATATGTATCTGTGACTGGTAACATTTCTACCATCTACATTTTCAGGAAGCGGCATTGTTCCACTGTGTTAAAAGTTATAATACATTTATTCACCATTCCACATATCTATTACTTCTGTACTACTAATCCCCATATCTAAGTATCTGTATTAATATTCCTCGTCTCTTTATCACTGCTCCATGAATCAATGTCTCTGTATCTCAACTTCAAACCTCTATCATTCTACATCACTATTACACGCATCGATGTCTCTGTGTCACTATTAATCACCTCTATAACTGTGTGCCACTGATTTATTTCTCTATCTCTCTATATCACTATTCCACGTCATTATGCCTCTGTATCACTATTCCATGTCTCTTTATCTTTAAGTATCACTATTCAACACCTATATGTCTCTGCATCACTATTAAACCCCTCGTTGCCTGTTACAGTATCCTTTATCTCTGTAACGCTATGTCATTCCTTTAAGTCTCTGTATCATTATTACACATCTCTACTACGTATTACTATCCGAAAAAATCTTTGTCTCTGTATCACTATTCCACGTCTCTTTAATTTTAGGTATCACTATTCAACACCTATATGTCTCTGTATCACTATTAAACCCCTCGTTGCCTGTGTCAGTATCCTTTATCTCTGTAACGCTATGTCATTCCTTTAAGTCTCTGTATCATTATTACACATCTCTACTACGTATTACTATCCGACACCTCTTTGTCTCTGTATCACTATTGCACGTCTCTTTAACTTTAGGTATCCCTATTCAACACCTATATGTCTCTGTATCACTATTAGACCCCTCGTTGTCTGTTTCGGTATCCTTTATCTCTGTAACGCTATATCATTCCTCTAAGTCTCTATCCGACACCTCTTTGTCTCTGTATCACTATTCAACATTTATTTCTCACTGTTTCACTATCCATACTTCTTTATCTACATATCACTATTTCAAAACTATCTTCATACAGACTATTACATACCACTACGGTTTCTACATGTAGTTTCACACGTCTACTGTTTGTGTACCACTATACCAAACTCGATTCTTCATTACCATCTCACTGCTGTTGTGTTTCTTGTTAATTGCTTCTCGTGTATCTTAAAACTTGTATATCTATGTCACTCTACGGACTATTCCTTGATGCATAAACCTATCTCTCTCACATTTATTACTCTTTAAATCCCCCTCACTTCTACCCGGTGTGCACAATTCATCATGCTAACATTGTCTACGCCCTCAAGACAGCTCATAGAATTATAACCAAACCCCCTTCGTGTTGCTGTGTTCAGCCAAATTGGCAATTACGAACTAATACCACGCGTATTTTGTTTCTGATTATTTAAGTGACAGTCACATACTATCATCTTTTTCGTATTCACACAACGCTAAATGATGTGTTTGGGAGCAACTATTAAATAGTTGGTAAAGATGAACGCAATCAGAAATGTGTAAACTAATACAGATTGTCGTAGATATTAGATATTCCGAGATGTCATAGTGAATGTTTATGTCAGAGCAGATCGTGAGATTATATAAAAAAATTTCACTGCCATAATCACTCCTCAAGTATTATAACTCGTCATTCAAAAGAACCAAATAAGAAGGGTATTATATTCCAAAGGTACGAGAACGTACCGTAATGAACTGACGTAACAAATGGCTGCCTTGTGCAAATGAGCTTCCCTTTGAACATCGTCACATTACAGAGCGGCTCCACTGATGCAAGCTCATTTAGATATAAGAGAGAAAACATAAAGTGTTTAGAAATAAATGTTTATAGGTAGAATTGGCTAAGGCAAAAGATAATTCAACTCTTTTCTACTACTCTAAGAAGCTTTAATTCAATTCACGTAAATTTCGTTTGAGATTTTTGTTTATCTAAAAAGTGTGCTTATCAAGTAACTTCACAACTCTACTTTAAAGTCTACTTTTTCTGAACCAAACTCTACCCAATGGTAATGCATAGATAATAGCAAAGCGTGGATTTAGAGTCTCTTGCAGGACTTGTTCTCTATAGACTAGTGTTTCAACAAACATTTTTGTATACAAAATTATTAGTAGGAATTGAAAAAATATACTTTTCTATGATCTATTGGTCCATTACGGTTCGAGGCGTCTTGGAAAATCGTAGGGCCTCGTTAAAAGATGGTGAAAAGGGGGAAAAATTCAAAGAAGTAGTTATATATGAAAGAAACTAAAATTGTATATTACGTAGAATATTCAGGTAATTGAAAACTTTGAGCAGTTTCGAACCATTTTTGCATGCCTTAATTAATATTTGTATTTATATAGTACATTACGATAACAGTTTCCACAGATTAGCCTTGGATTTTTAAATAGTCATTATAGACAATCCTGGTTACCGTTTATAGCATCTGGGAAATAGTATCAAACTTTATATCGCTTTTTGGGGCAGTTCTAAGTACAATAATGTTTCTTATTTCTAAATGTTCTAGTCCGGTAAAGACAATTTATTAATATAACTTAGAGAGGAGCCTCAGAATATTGTGCTTTAAAAAAATCTCACTTTCTTAAAGGTCTGCTGTAATCACTATCAAATTTTTGTTGTCTTTGATTTTACTTTTATAAGATTGCTTCTAACTATAAGTACAAAAACACAAAACTTCTTTATTATTGTAAACATAGTATATTCGATAAACAGGGATTTTCATATTTATATTTTCGTAAGACTAACCGAATCTAATATTGGCGTACTTATACTTCCCAACAAGGTATTATACGACGAATTCCTAAATTGTAAACACTTTTTCATGATATAACTAAATGTGTCCAAATATTAATAACTACAATTGTTTCATTCGTGGTCTATATAAAATCATTCAAAAATAATTGGTTTCCCAATATAAAAATAATTTAATTTTTATTCCAACTAAAACTATAAAAACTGTTACTATGAATATAAATACTGGTTTTACACATATCTTTATTTATAAAACTTTTGTTATTTTCAGATTGTTCTTGAACGTTACGAAACTTTATTTAAAAAATAAAAATTAAAATTCAAATCTGAAGAACTTGTTTGTGTACGAGCGTTTAAACAATAAATATTTTAGGGGTAGAAAAATATTGGATAAATATTTCCACATCATTACCTAGAAGAGTTAAAGTCTCTGAAATACAGCTTTTGACAAGCTTTATAAAGATTTTGTTTATTCCTTAAAGTCTAAGCTTGTAAAAGTCTAAGACGTAAAACAAGTCTCAATCTACAACATCAACCCTTACACAGCTGCTAATCCCTGTTGAAAATAACGTAATATCATTAATCAGAAACTAAAATAATCCAAACGTAATTGAAACACGGCGTCTTATTGTAAGGGATAAATGTTTGAGTAACATACAATGTAACAAAGTAGCCCATTAAAAACTTCTGACTGGAAGACGGAAGCAAATATATTGTTATCAAAACTTACTTGGTTCATTGAGACACTCTTAATGAAACTTCGATATTATGGTTGTGAATATAAGTCTTATTTTATGTAGATGGTCAAAATTAGTTTCTACTTTTTACATTTTTTATTTTTATTGAATCGTACTTCTATGTTATTGTCTTTGTTCAAACGTAATCTATTTTTAAATCAGTGTAATACATTCTTTTTATTATATCATTTTTCCCATCAAGGTACAAGCATTAGAATAGGAGTGAAAAAGTTAAACACTTTAGAAATCTAAAAAAGATTATTTTCATCTATGAAGGAGAAGAAGCTAAATAAAACTAAATCTTTCCATTTGTATTTAGAATCAAACTAGGAACGAAAGAACGATCCTAGTGGTGAAATTATCAATTAACGTCATCTATTTTTTCTTTCAATGGTAAATTAACGAGCACGGGACTTCTTATTTATATATTAGGTTTCCGTTACAATCAAACTTTCTTTGGAATAACTTTTACTTCGCTAATTGGGTAGCCGCCGTTCAATAGTCTAGTGTTTGTACAACGTTCCTACCATGCAAGCGAATCTCCGTGCTGTCTGACTGGCGTACACATGTAGCGTATTGTTACCACCATTTTACTGGATGTTATTACCCAAGTAATTATATGCATATTTACGGCGCACGAATACGCTGATATTGTTTGTATATGCAGCGTATGTAACGGTAATATACTTGGGACATTCATCCACCTGACACTACAATAGGCTATTGTTACCTATTAGGTATAGGTAAACCATAATAAATGTATTTCTGAAAAGTATTGTGTTACTATCTTTAAAAATTTATATATACTATTATGTTTCCTATGTTTAAAATTGACCAATTTTGGACTGCGCTTGGTTTTTGTTATTGTGTTTTTCAATGTTTCATTTAAAATAACTTGAAGATGTTATCAACTGACGACCAAATAGGTATTTAATTAAATTGGTAAAAATTATAAATTAAAAATAATTTTTAATGTGGTTATTACCGAGTTCAATGGAATTAGAATTGTGTTAGAACATGAAACACCATTTGCAACATTTGTTTGTATTGCCGCCAAATACCCGGTAATTGGCACAAGTAGTTGCAGTTCAATTGTCGCCGCATGAGGGCAGCACATTACCGCCTCCGTTTGCAATTAGTTGTTCACTACATGTTTGATTTTTCCGATCCCTTTTAAATTTAAGTATTAAGTTAAGAAAGAGATTCGTATAAGAGAAGTATAAGGGCGAGGGTTGGAAGGTTTGGCTGGTCACTGAGGGAGGAACTCACGCTCGATCTGAGGAATTTCCAAGGAATCCAGCGAACAAGGAGGTAACATTTTCATAATAAAAGGACGCAAAAGGTAAATCTTTTCAATATTTTTAATGCAATATAAAATCCCTATTGTATGTATGCGCAGCGGCCACGACCCGAGGAAGAATATTTGTCAAAATATTTTTTGAGGGTTGGATCATTCTAAATTCTATGTTGGGTCATTACTTTGTAATTATGTCTTTCTGAAGCGGTGTGACACTTTCTATCAATACTTGCAGACAGAAGATATTGTCTCATTTAGCCCTAGTCGCTCAATGAGACAGATATCTTTATCGGCATCGTAGGAGCAAAAAAAAAAAATAAGCTCACTACATTTTCCACAAATTAATAAGTAAACAAACCACTAAAATATAAGCAAATATAAAACCTTGTAACGAGTTGATAATTATTTACATTTAAAGATGAAGAATAATATCAAATCGATAAAGCAGGAAATGCTACGTAGAAAACTCGCATCGCATCGACTAATCAGTCTTGACTATTATTCTGTAGAATTTACATGGTTTGTAGGTTCTGAAGATTTACAATTCAAAAAACAATTTGAAGTCTTTTACTTTAGTTACCGAGCTTTAAAAAACAAACACAAACTTCTAGGCTGTTAACCTTGGTTTCGTCTAGAGACAACATTTATACGAACATGTTGTCTTCTTTCCTATTATTAGTTTTAATTTATTTATTAAAACCCGTTATTTAATTTCACTGCTAATAAATCTCCAAATATCAGATAAACAAAATTCTCTTTCAGAATGTGTGTTCCCTGCTTTACGTTTTGGCTCATACATTACTATCATAGCTCTGACGTCATCTATCCAGGTATTACTCAAACTCTAACACATATAACTACAATTGCATTGGTAATAGAACAGAAAAAACACTTTAATTTACGCAATATTTGAGTAGCAGGCGATGAGAAACCTTTTTAGGTTGAAAACTTTGAAAAATAATCTTTTTTTATTTTAATTCTTGGGTTCCTTGTAAAACCTTCAGAATCAGAAAAAAAATGAAACTGAATACAAACGTAAGCCACAGATTCGACTTAGCCTACTCCTTGCGTTTTTTTAGACTATATATTTGTATTTTCCCAAAGGGTAAAACAATACGGTGCCAAAATTTTGATTATACTTAGGTTTTTATTCTTGAATTTTATTTATGTATGTCACTATTTAAAACATAGTTTCTGTAACTATTCACTAACATAAAATCAAAACTTATGCAACAAACATGTTAGTAAACGAAGCCGAACACATAAATACACTGTAGAATACCAGGAACACGGGACTGTATGGGCAATTTATCGGTAAGTTGAAGGATTTAATAATGCACAACTGGTAAGATATTAAAAAAAAGAAAACAATCTAAAATGATACCTGATAGGTTTAAAATATATGTAGATTCGTAAGTGCTGATGCCAGGTTTAACATAATTCTGATTTTAAAGATTAAAATTTCTTTTTAACTTTACATTTCTTATAGAATAATTATTGATTAGAATTTATCACTTACAAAAGTTTTGTTAACCACATCACTTCTTTGTAAAACACATAAATTAAAACTAATCATAAATTCTTTTGAAATTAAAAAATCACTCCTCCATTTTCAGTTCATACATAATGGCTACACCGTTTTGCTTTAAAAATAAATTTTAGAGATTCAAATTACTTGCCGGTGAAATGACTGGAGAATACTGTCTTTAATAAAAGACACACACAATAAGGAGTGTGCTGACTGTAAGTGGGATTTGATTGTCTGGACTAGTGGGAGAAAGGGGGGTTTGGGTAATCTCTTTCAGAGGGAAATGTGTTCTGTCAAAAACAATTTATGAAGAGCGCGAACAAGGTTTTCGATTCCAGAATATTTCAGTGAAATTAAATTTAATTTCCTCTGAAGCCAGTGAAGCGAACACATGCACTAATAAAAATACACCACGTCAGTAGGGGGACTAACAAATGCTTGAAAAGCGTAAAATCAAGGATTTTAACGATTGGCCATCACAAAACCTGTAAAATTGTGATTTTAATGATTGGAGTCATAGATCCTCCTGGTGGATGAATTACAAGAGAACCGTCAGGGTAGGAGGATCATAGCTCATTTGGGTAGGGTCGCTAACTCCTAAACAGGAGCTGTCAGAAAATCTTATCTCTATATATCTTGTTTAAAATTTTAGATCGGTAATGAAACACTTTTTATTCACCCATTGATGATCAAATACACTTTTTTAAATTTATAGTGGATGAAATTTGACGACAATAAATTTTTTTCAATTAATAAATTATTAATTAAATTTAATGAATTAATTTTAGTTCGTTCATTTACAACTAAATCTTTCACAAAAGCTTTTGACAAAGGGGCAAGATATGCATTTAGTTCTACTTTCCCATTTAGGTTATAATAGGTGATAACACATGATATCATAAATCAGCTGATTTTATGTCACAGGTTATATGCTAGAACAGCTGTTTAAAGCATAAGTTATGTTACTTTACTTATAAGAATTATAAATATTTATTCAAAAGTAACCAAAATAATATTTTCTCTACTAACCTACGTAGGACTAATTTTATAAGTTTTTTGTTTATATTATTTTTTTAATTATTTTTTTTAACTTGTCCTGCATATGAAACAAGAAACGTGTAATGAGGTGTGAAGCGGATCCTTTCAGTTAGTTGTAAATAAATATATCTGGGTCACACTGGCTCCATAAGCCGGCCTCCTTCTTCGCTAGTGTCAGTTAATCTAAGCCAACCCGGATCCGGTATCACTTTGCAATTTAAATTAAACTCTGCATTACGCTAAACGGCGAAGAACACGTTCGTTTTGGCGAACATGTGGCCAACTCCGTACCACTGCTCTGGGCCGAGACAACCGAAAAATTTCCTTGACCCTATTTGGCTGTGCAAGTGTTTGCTGATCACCATGGCAACCGCATCACCACTTGACTGGGCTACACCAAATACTCTATTGTTTCTTTAAGATTATTAAAAGCATTTCATTTCGGCTTTGTGTAGGAATGTCTTTCCTTAATTAAATTCAATCTAATTAACTTCATTATTAAAATAGTGGAAAAATATTCTTGGAGAAATGATTTGTCGGGGATGTTATTCTAAAGACGTTTATTGTATCATTAACTATATATTTATTAATATATATAAAAAATAACGAATTTAATTCATTTATAAATTTTATTAAAACCTTGTGTTTTTCATACACTATACATATATTTAATTTGCTTTGTATTAGTGTTGATGTTGCTGTAGTTATGATAACCTGGTGGTGTGAGATTGAGAGTGATGATTACGACGACGGTGATGATGTTGTTGATGATGATGATGATAATAATTATACTGATGATAATCACGATGACGATTTGAAGTAAACTTATTATTAAATTACTATATTTAATATAAATAAAAGAGAGTGAATCGCAAAAACAAAATGCTTTACAAAAGGATAAAAGATTATATTCGTGTACTGATGATAATAAAGTATTTAAAACAATATATAATTAAAAACCAAAAGATCGTTTATTGAAAAAATAATAAATTATTTTTTTTAATGATCAATAAATGTATTGCGTATTTATTATAGAAAGAAATGTGTTAAAATGAAAAGTCGTTTATTAAAACTTAAAACTTTCAATGCAGTTATCCTGAGGGGAACGTGTTCACCAGCCGAGCCTAGTCAAGGACTTTGAATACTTTCATCCAACACTAGGGAAAGAAATATTTGCATTCTCATATTCTCCTAAGGACTAACAGCCCCCGAAGTGTATCACTTGTATTGAAACCGATAAGGTATTAATTACTTGTTTATGTATATAACACTTGAATTATACGTATTTCAATATAATAATACTCCGTGTAAGGCAATACATACAGGGTGTATATGTCTTAAGAGGCTTTACCGAAGCTTTAGCGGAAGAAATGCTCGAAATGGGTTTTCTAAAGCAGAATCTATACAACACTTTGTAAATACAGCGCTTTCATACGGTGTAGATGTAAAAATATAGACACAGATTTATTCTAAAAAATATCATGATGGTGTTGTTCCAAAGAATTTTCACTTATAGAACCGCAAAACTGTTCAATTTTAGCACGATTTGTTTTTTAGTCACTTACTGTAACCTTACTAATATTCAATTCAACAGCCAACATTGACAACCTTTCCTCTTTGTCTAGTCACACTAACACTTCAAATTTGAAAAACAAAATCTTGAAAACGTCTACAGTACTGTATTGATACAGAAATATGTAATGAATATTCTAATATTGTTCATAAAAACACTCACTTCTGTCAAATACAAAATACACAGCAAATCCGAACGTTTTCGGCAAATCCAAACATGCTATAGCCCCAATTAGTTCGGATGTGAGGGGTTCCACTGTATCATAACCCACCGGAAATACGTCATTCAAAAGAACCATATAAGAAGAGTATTATATTCCAAAGGTAAGAGCCCGTCGCGTAATGAACTGACGTAACAAATGGCTGCCTTGTGCAAATGAGCTTCCCTTTGAACACCGCCACATTACGCCGGGTGCTCGCTCTACAGGGTGGCTCCCCTAATGCAAGCTCATTTAGATATAAGAGGAAAACATAAAGTGTTTAGAAATAAAGGTTTATAAGTAGAATTGGCAAAGGCAAAAGATATTTCAACTCTTTTCTACTACTCTAAGAAGCTTTCATTCAATTCAAGTAAATTTCGTTTGAGATTTTTGTTTATCTACACAATGTCCTTATCAAGTAACTTCTCAACTCTACTTTGAAGTCTACTTTTTCTGAACCAACTATACCCAATGGTAATGCATAGATAATAGTAAGGCATAGATTTAGAGTCTCCCGCAGGACTTGTTCTCTACAGTCCAGTGTTTCTACAAATATTTTTATGTACAAAACTCCTCATTTGCAAAGAGTAGTGACACTTTCACACCCCAAATGCGAAAATTCTTTTTTAACGTCAAATCAACAAAAAATTATTACCTAATGGATTTTCTTCTGTTCCATTCCGTTTAATAGTTCACACTTTCCTTATATATATATATATATATATATATATATATATATATATATATATATATAGTTCAAATTTTCAATGTTTAGTAAAATACTTATTATTCATCCATTCAAATTAAAAAAACTTTTTTTTTAACTGTTTATAGATGACAGTTAATGTTTATAGTTTTGCCTAATAATAATTCATTCGTTAATAAATTATGTAATATAGTAATTTCGTCGCATTTGGCTTAAAATAAGTGATAACATATGATTTCATAAAAAAGCTGATTTCGTGTTAATAGTTCATGTGGTAGAATTGCTGATTAAAGGCATAGGTTATGTTACTTTATTTATATTCATTGTAATTATTTTCAAAAAAGTAACTAAAATATAAATTTTTTTTTGTCAACAAAAGTAGCAATTTACTTAAAAAACTTTTCGTGTATTTTACTTATTACGGATCACTTTGTATCTGAAAACCTTCGTCATTATTAACTAATAACCCTTCCTTTAATTGAGACTTACGTAATTTTAACTCATAAAATGGGCATGTTGTGTCTAGAATAATGTCAATTCTGTTCGGATTTTAACGAGCTCAGCTTTCATGAAACACCTCACAAGAAACCCACACAAAATGAGCAGATAAAGTATACATATTTATCGTATAGCTGCGTCCATCCAACCGTGGACTTGCTCTCGTGTACTACCACTTCTGAAAACATATTACATATTCAGAATGTTCTCTACATCAACAGCTTCTGTATTTGACATGTCTATACATATTTCAAAATTGTGTGTTATTTTATATCAAGGTAATTTATCATAGAATTTATCTAGCATCGTCTGTCTATGCAAGTCGGTGTTTTGACAGTTCTTATCATGTTTGTAGCAAAGTATTTATACCGAATCAACGCAGCCCTCCACCTCTCGTCTCGTCAAGGCCAAGTACACCGTTAAATGGTCCCAGCTATTATATCTTGGTTTATACCAAAAAATGGACTTTTCTTTAAAACCTCAAATAAGATAATTTGTCTAGCAAAAATCAAAGTTATTTGTTTTTTCTGTAGGCCACATTATAAATCCAAAATCTGTATTACTACTGCACCGTTTAACCTTCGATCCACAGTGTTTTCGCTCTCATGTGGTCAGTTTCGAAACAGCCACCTACAACGATAGTAGGTTTGGTCCACATCGAGTATTTGACTTTTCCGATACACCATATCTGAAAGGTGTTACCGCAACCTCGGGAGGCCCCCAAGAGAGAACTAGCAACCCCTCACTTGTTACACTACTACATTTAAAAATATAATAAAAATCTTGAAAACTTTTTGAGCTTATAAATATTTATTATTATTTAAATTTCTTTCCAACAATATTTGAGGGTTCATTTTATTTCCAAGGTTATGAGTAATTAAATTAGATTACACTCAAATACGATTTTCCTATTCAAGACATGTCTTCTATATAAAACATCTAAGTAGCTCAGATTATCTAGTTAAAATATTACAAAATATCTTATGTTATACGATCCCAAAGCGGATAAAGTTGCGTTAAAACATAAAAACATTGCGTTAACTTCGGCTATTTCCGCCAACCCCTACCATTGCCGACAGTTATCGCTTAGTACTATACCCGGTTTTAATTTACTTAATTTACATTTACCGGATAAAATAATTAGGGGAGCCATATTCATTACAATATATCAACTTCGGCCACTAATGCAGAATCAATTCGACGACTCGCCGCTATGGGATTGGTCGGGACAAATTGAAACGGTTTTTTGCGTGTTTTACAGTTTTTAATATTAGGACGGGAGCGTCGATGCAGCACATTTTAGCTGGTCAGATAAATTTGAAGGGAATGGTCTGTAAAATGCCTTTTTTATGTTAAACATATTTTACAAGAAACAAGCAATACAAACATTGTTTTCGTCATAATGGAGGGCTTCTTTTAGTTTTAGTAATGTGTTTGTGAAACAAAATATGAGGAAAATGATTAAGGTGGTCAAAGGGTATCCAAACCGCTTAGGGTACTTTCACCGGTAAACTCATAAAAAGATGCCAATGTAGAGGGAAGCTACAATCTACCACATTAGTCTACGTCTTTAAATTCCTACTTACAATTCGTTACTCCAGACCGGGTGATAACCATCAGCGCCGACAGGAGGGGGCTTGATAGAAAACTGTAAGAGGCTAAACGACTTACTGTAAGGCCTGTATTAGTAACCGGCACTTGTACGACGAGAATATATTCCAACTAGACAGTAACTATTTTCAAAACTAATAGGGCCTATCCCAACGGCCAGGATCTCCCCACCTTTAGTAATACCCCATATAATTAGTTCGAACGAGGCAGTGAAATCGGACACCTATCCTCACTCGTTTGGCCTTAACTAAGACTATAGTAAGACCTAGTAACTAAGACTAAGACTATATATATATATATATATATATATATATATATATAGATTTTTTGGACTAGGAGACTGACAGACTTACCTTGGTAAGAGTCCACTCTGTAGTCTTGAAATGGAAACACATAAAAGCACATAACCAATGATATATTTCAACCACACAGTGGTCTTTGTCAATCAAAGAGAAAAGACAAAAAGAAATATGAGAGAATGAAATAAAATAAAATCTTTAAAATAAAATAATAAATTAAATCTGTACCAACCTAAATATATATATATATATATATATATATATATATATATATATATATGTCATTATGGCGTTAACAGTTGAGGATCTAATGCCGGTAGCAAACCTACTCTCTGTCGGAGTTAAAGAGAACTCTCTATCCGCTGTAATCCCTTATAAGAAGAAGAATAAGGTAGATGGCATTTTACGACAATAAGTATTCTTGTAAGAAGGGATGGATGAAATCGGTCCGAAGTTAGGGAAGGCAGGGTGATCCCCTCGTACTGGGAATAACAAAAAGTTTTTGGCAGCGCCTAGGATGGTCGTATGCATCTCGTTCCGTCTGGACTAGAATTTTTATCTCTCGTAAAAAATATTTTCAATGTAGTCACTTCTTTAGGATATGTCAACAACTTTCAGACAAAATTCACCCATCAACTATCTTGTAAGAAATGTGTGTCACAACCCTCTTTACCATTGCGATTTCAAGATTCCTAGTAAAACAAACTTCGTAGTATCGCATTTCCAAGTTAAACTTGTACTTTGTCGCCATAACTTTGAAAGTTATAAATCCTGATGCCACTTTGAATATTTCAGTTTGAAATCACGTAGACGCTTTATGAGGGAAAACTTAAGAAATGCAATTTGTATTCCGATATGTGAGATCATGTCACAAACGTTCCGTGGCGCGGGGAAGGGTGGAAGTAGGGAAATGTACTTTGTAACAACTTCAGACTTTTACTAAGGGTTGTTTGGGGATTTGTAATAGCGAGGGAGGGCTAATTACCTTATCATATACGATAAAGAGGGTAGTACCATTTTCTTTGCAAATTTGGGACAAAGTTTTAACACATTTTAAATAATGGAAAAATAGGATGTTATAGAACACTTGTTCTATAGCAGATGTTCTTGTTCTATTGTAGATGGCATTTGAAATCGACAAGTTCGTCGTTAATTTCTAGAGAATTTTCCAACATAACTTGACCACGAATGCGGTTTAATTTTTTTTTCATCACACACACGCACATACACACACACACACACACACACACATACAAAATGGACACTAGAAGATGTGTCTCGGCGTTAGACTGACATAAGGACAACGAAGCAGGTAACGAAGCCTATTTTCTTGTCTTGTCTCGGAGAACCTTTATCTCTCTGAAATGATTTCTTCTCAGTCTTTCAGTAATCGATGTTATATTTCTAGGCCAGTTGAAGTCGTTGATAAGTGGTCCTCATAAGTCGTGGCAAACGAAAAGAGTTACCATTTATCCATTTCGTTTGCGTGAAATGGCGTTACCCTTTCGATAGTTTTTATGCTCTTTTTCGGGCAATGAGTCGGCACACTCATTGCCTTCAATGTTTACGTGTAGATCCATCGTAGATGACATGACTTCCCTTAACATTGCAGACTCTCAAGCAGTAGGCCTACATATATCGCAGAGGTGATAGTTGTATATCCGTTTGTTATTTCTTCTAAGTAGGATTACAGTCAGAGAAAATTACTATTCCGTTTTTTACTCCTGAAACAATAGAGTCATCTTGGTAGATAGTGACAGCTCTTTTAATCGTCAGGAGTTCGCTTGTAAATTTTTAGGCATCAGGCGTGTAATTTTTCTATTGGAGTTTACATCCATCCGGAAGAAGAAAGAGGATATCTGTACCTCGCTTATAGAGGGATAATGTAAACCCTAGGTTTGTAGGAATGTAAAGATCGTGTCTCTAGGAGGAGGGGGGTATCGGTAAATGTCTTCAACTGATTTTAAGATGGAGGTAGGAAAGAAGTAAAATAAAACTCGCGGACCATTACGTAGAAATCCAACCTCTTTGAGACTCTGGACATACTTCTCCATGGAAAATGTTTTATTCCTTGTTAGTAGTTTATGTCTATTTCCATTATTTCTCTTCACTTGCCTCCTTTCTTTTGTACGTAATCTTACCTAACCTCACTTAAACCTTTCTCTGTTTATTGGAAATATCTAGCTTTAATATCGCTTTTCTTCCTAATAAACTCTCGACTTTATTACATTTATTAAGATCACTCCATTACACGAGCACTATACTTATGAGATACTTCCCATTCTCTGCTTGTACACTCCACTCCACCTCGTCCTGCAGATAATCCTCCTTCTCGCAACAGTCTTATGCGAAACCTTATTTGTGTATTTCGCTTATCTTATTTCTGTATGTCCATCATTATTTTTATTTATGTGAAGGCTTTATGGTAATATAATCTTCTACAATACTGTTTCAATTTACACTACTGTATTAAAAGTTGTTGTTGAAACAAAGGTAAACACACATACTCGCTCAAATACTTATGCACGAATACTCTCTCTTTTTCTCTATCTCTCTGTCTCTCTTTATCTCCCTCTCTCTGTCTCTTTCTCTCTCTTCTCCTACCACCCATCTCTCTCTCACACACTCTCTTCTCTCTCTCTCTCTCTCTCTCTGTATATATATATGAAATAGACAGACAGAGAGAAAGAGGCAGTTTGTGGTTGTGGTTACTTATTTTGTAACATCACAATTGCTTGCATCAGCTGTTATGTTCGTCTCTAGTTGCGAGAGCGGCGTTAATATGTGTCTACCTATGACTGGCAATTTTACGAACAGAATCGCTACTTAATTTGTTTCAACTGTGGGTCAGTTTGTTAAATTTAACAGTATTTCTTGTAACTGGTATCCAATTGCTTTTAGCTTAATGAAGGCAATCAAGTATTGGGCGAAATAAAAGCACTTGTCCCACAAGGTGATTAAACGGCTCCAACCAATAGGAGTCAGCCTTTCCTAAAATAATTACCTCACTCGCCCATGCCAATTTATCTATCGGTGACGGGAGACCCTTTATACAAATTTTATTTATCCTATGTTGTGTTTGATTGTACAGTGTTACAATTTATCTCTTGATAATTGTGTTACCTTTATACAAATTGTATTTATCCAATGTTGTGTTTTATTGTACAACTATTCAATTTATCTATCGATAGCAGGGTTAATTTTATACAAATTCTATTTATCCTGTAATGTATTTTATTGTACAACTATAGAATTTATCTATCGACAACAGGGATACCTTTATACAAATTCTATTTATCCTATGTTGTATTTTATTGTATAACTATACAATTTATCTATCGATAACAGGGTTACCTTTATACAAATTCTATTTATCTTGTAATGTGTTTTATTGTACAACTATACAATTCATCTCTTGATAATTGAGTTACCTTTACAAAACTTTTATTTATCCTATGTTGTGTTTTATTGTACAGTGTTACAATTTATCTATCGTTAACAGGGTTAACTTTATACAAATTCTATTTATCCTATGTTGTGTTTTGTTGTACAGCTATACATTTTATTTTTGGTGAATGTCGTATCAAACATTTACAAATATCAAACGGTAAAAACCTCTACGTGCTGGAAAATAGATATATTCCTTCCTCTGAAAATACGACTTAACCTGTCAAAAGAACAAATATATCAAAAGGTTTTACCCAAAGCCCTTCCCTTAAGGATGGGCAATTTTTCATGTTCTTAAGTATAGATAAATACGAAAGCAGAATTTTGATTACCCCTTTATCTCGCGGGAAGACGTGAAGGAGCGACCCTGAGGGGAGCCGCTCGCTTTACGTGATTATTGGACGCTGCTGCGACAATACACAGATTAGCCAAAGCACATCGTCCTTGTACGTCACTGCAGTCAGAGTTAAATTATGTTCGACAGGGAAATATTTCTATCTTTCCTAGTAGTTAGTGATTATTTGCTACAATAAATTCATTTACATGGGCACAGTATTTCTGCTCATATATTTGCGCGTTTCAGATTTCCAGCACCATTTCAAAAAAGATTCATTTTAAAAGCTTTCCCAGCTGTAAAATTATTTTTTAATTATGCATGTAAATTGAAAAATTATGCATTTTAATAGTCACGACAATATAATGTAATTATATTTTCATATAAAAACCACGATGTTATCATACAACGGCCACGATTATACAAAGGAATATTCTTTATTATACCATCCAAACCTAGGACTAAATAACACAATAGTCAAGACTGGACCATGAAATATCCATGCAATAGCATGCAGTAGCTACGTCTGTAGTATACAATAGCTCTGAATATACGATAATGTAATATACGCTAAAGCTCGTATAATGTTATAACCATGTCTGCCACGACCTACCACTTAATAGCCCCTACTTTACCATGCAATAGACTCGACTATGCAATAGCAACGATGTACCACTTAATAGCCCCTACTATACCATGCAATAGACTCGACTATTCAATAGACACGACTCTGCTATGCAATAGACACGACTATACCATGCAATAGCTACGATCTACCACTTAATAGACCCTACTATACCATGCAATAGACTCGACTATTCAATAGACACGACTCTGCTAAGCAATAGACACCACTATACCATGCAATAGCTACGATCTACCACTTAATAGCCCATACTATACCATGCAATAGACTCGACTATGCAATAGACACGACTATACCATGCAATAGCCACGACCTACCATTTAATAGCTTCTACTATACGATGCAAAGTGTCGACTATGCAATAGACATGACTATACCATGCAATAGCCACGACCTACCACTTAATAGCCCCTACTATACCATGCAATAGACTCGACTATGGAATAGAAACGATCTACCAATAGCCTCTACTATTTCATGCAATAGACTCGATTATGCAATAGACACGACTCTGCCATGCAATAGACATGACTATACCATGCAATAGCCACGACCTACCACTTAATAGCCAATACTATACCATGCAATAGACTCGACTATGCAAAATACACGATCTACCACTTAATATCCCCTACTATACCATGAAATAGACTCGACTATTCAATAGACACGACTCTGCCATGCAATAGACACGACTATACCATGCAATAGCCACGATCTACCACTTAATAGACCCTACTATACCACGCAATAGACTCGACTATGAAATAGCCACGACCTACAACTTAATAGCCCCTACTATACCATGCAATAGACTACTTAATAGCCCCTACTATACCACGCAATAGACTCGACTATGCAATAGACACGACTCTGCCATGCAATAGACACGACTATACCATGCAATAGCCACGACCTACAATTTGTTAGCTTCTACTATACGATGCAATAGTGTCGACTATCCAATAGACAAGACTATACCATGCAATAGCCACGACATACAATTCATTAGCCCCTATTATACCATGCAATAGACATTATTAAGCAATAGCCACGACTATATCACGTATTAGCTACGGTCTTTTAACGGTGACTTTTAATTTTACGTCCGTTATTTCATGAGAGTATGATGCATTTCGTCCTAACATAATTTGTCCATGATTATGTCCTATATTCGACCACAATTTACTCCAATTGTGATCTCTGATTCTAAAGAAGAAGAAGGTAGAAGAATCTAGAAACGAAAAATGACAGGAAGATGCCTAGCCTCGCGACTTTATTTATTACCCAGGGAATGCGCATGAAGAGATAGGAAGGGAGAGGTTACTCTAGCATATGGAACTAAAGACCCTACCAATTCCTACCGCAACTCATGTAACAGGGGACAGAACCGCTGAATACATGTTTTTCGCGCTACCATTTTTGACAATTAGGGCCCGAAGCTCTGACCCAAATTCCAACACGGGGATGGAGAGAGTTATTGGTCTTGGGATTCAAGATACTCTTTAGTTTTTATCTCCCTTTAGTCCTTATGTTTGCCGCCATATTAGTACTTAAAAAAATGTCTGCAAGATACCGTTACACACTGTGTTATTAACTGCCATGCGTCTCGCCAAGCCGCGCCTGTATGATTTATTGTCATGACGTAATGTAGCCCTCGTTGCTGTAATACATCAAAAAACCATGCGCCTCCTCCCAAGCTCGTAACACAACATAATGAACATTTCCTGCTTTACTTTTACTCACTAACACCTGAACCTGTGTTGTATTAATGGTTTTATGATTGATTGGCCACGCGTTTCATCCGAAAATGCCATCATCAGGCGTATACTGTCACATAATAATAAAATCTAACTTTCTACTTAGTCTGTCTTAACGTTCCTCACTGTATTTCCTACCATAATTTATTATTCTGTCAAAACAATAATTTCTGTAACATAGTTCTGTCAAAAAATCTTTCTTATCGTTTGATAGAATTTCGATTTTCTAAAACGTTCGATTACGTCCTGTCAGGTTACAGGTTTTGTTTAAACAATAGCACACACACATAGTTATATATATATATATATATATATATATATATATATATATATATATATATATATATACATACCAGCTGTATATACATACAACATATATGCAACTTAAAACAGTAAATAATCCTTTTTAAAAGGTAAGTCTTAGAATCAACATTTAAACAACGTAGGCGTTAACGTTTTTAAACATTAAAAACCAAGTAACAAACGATACAAAATATAACACATTTCTGCCACTACAAAAACTCGATAATTCCCATAATAATATACTTTGTACGACAATATACTATCTTCAAAGCGAAATAAGACTGGTCGGGACTTTACCACTTTACTCTGAAGAAATGCGAATGTATACTCTGACATATTTGTTCAATGATTTGTGCAGGAGGCTGACACATTTTTCAGTTAAATTCTGCTCTTTGAAGGTAAATTTATATTTAAAAATAAAATATAAGCACATTTTCCAAAGTCTAATTTTGAATACTTTATCAAATTCGATCTAATAAGTGGCGGATATTTCATTTTCAATTCTTTTTTTTATTTCCTTGACACTAACATTTATATAATAATCTCGCTTGAGTTTATATAGAGTAAAACATCCCTCTAGGATTTGACTCATTAACCTTCATGATTTAAATGTTCCTAGCCCTCACATTACGTATTGCTAGCTGAATTTTATTTTTGGGCTATTGGGCCCCCAATTCTGGGCCCAAAAGACCCGAACAACCTTCGAGGCAGCCATCCTCTATAGTTTACCAATGAGACCCAGTTAATAAACTTTACCTTACTGCTTACCTACATTTTGTCCTTTCAATTGGAATTGGTTAATGATTTCCTTCAGCGCCGAATGCTTGTTGTGGAAACATTTATACCAAGAAGCCCCTTCAGTAACAAAATCTTTCATTCATACAAGACAACCAACATTCGGAAATATAAAAAATACCTTAACGAAACCAGTATTTCTTCTTATATTAGGTTATCAAATGTGGGGAACGATTTAATGAAGATGATGTATGATTTGAAAGAAAAATCAAGTCATTTTAAAAGCTAAATATTTTGTCAACCTAAGAGATCAAGAATAAAGATTAAATAGATAACGATGTAAACAAGAATGGAAGAGATAAACCATATAAAATGACTGTAAAATATAAGAGTTGACAGGAAACATGCATGTGGTGACGTATTGGAAAGAAGAATTGAGACGGGAGGTAAAATAGGCTGGCTAATATTACTAAAAGAGGCAGCTGAGTAGTCTAGAAGGTAGTGCATCTATTCACTACCCCAATGGTAGTGGGTTTGATTCCCTGGATTGGCAACGTATTTTTATTTTTTTTGTATACCTAGTCCATTCACCTTGGGTAAATGTGCGCCTATATTTAAACTTCAGATAATAAAGGCTGGCGCAGTGGTGGGCTTGTATCTTACATTAAATACCAAATGGCCAAGGACGGCAACACTGTCTTATCTCTTAAGGGCCATCTTAATAGTATATTCCTAACAGGTCGGGTCATTATAATAATTATTATATGATAGATTCTTGTTATGAGACCCTTTTTGTCTGGCCAAGCATTGCCCAGAATGGATGTAGCTCCAACTAGTGTAATAGACCTAGTTAAACTGAAATAGATTGTAACGACAGGCGACCATTTGTATTATGTAACTCTATTCCAAATTCCTTCGTAAAGCTGCTCAAGCGATGTCACTTTGATTGGAGAAGGATCGACGTTTGTGATGCCTCTGAGCGGATCAGAGACGGGAGAATGTATTGATGAACTTTGTTATGTATTAATGCAAACCATGTAAAGGTAACTATTATACTAGGTGTAGATACTGAAAGATGGAATTCCTAATCATTGATGATTGGAATGCTTTGAAATAGTACTATAGGTCAAATACGGCTGTGTTGTGTGTGTGTGTGTGTGTGTGTGTGTGTGTGTTTCACACTTGATATTTTGTTTCAATTTAAACAATAAATTTCCCTTGTTGTAAATACAATGTTTTACCTACAAGATGTAACAAAGAGTATTTTTTTAATTACCATTTCCTACTGCTGCCTTTGTATACAGCTTTATTCTTACTTTTCTTACACAACTGGTTCATCTATTACAATCCCTCTTACGGATCTCTGTTATAATTTTAAATTTATCAAACAATTACATTTTTCGTAAGAACATTTCTGTCATGAAGCTCAGTTATTACTACACAGGCGTTGTCAAGGCTTTATATCTCATATATTTTAATTAACCTTTTACATTAATTAGGTTTCAATATCTCTTTGACGTTTTAGTACGAAATCTCCACATTTATATCTTATTTTCTAATGTTATATACTTACAATCATCACTGAACCAGTGTAAAACCATATTTTCTTAACAATAATAATATCTGTCAATAGTGCATACATTTAAACGAAATTAATTCTCTATCTTAACAGAGTGGTTTTTACTAATATTGCCTAGTAAACATTGGCATCATCAAGTATTTCATTAAAACTACTGCTTGACCTTGAGTGACTTTGTGGCTTTGTGCGCATATAAAATTCCCGTGTTCTTACTGTTTATTTCTATTAACAATAACATTTGTAATAAAATTTTAACTAAATAAAGGAGTTAATAAATAGCCAATACCGATGACAAGGTCTGACGTATCAGACAAACGCCAGTTATTTTCCTACTTGGCTACCCTGTCGCACTCTACATCACACAACTACATTGACAGGTATAATTCTGTCACAATTCTGTCAGTTATATTTGTATACTGCATTACTACTTAGATGACTTTGAATTTCGTAGCATTTAACTATAAAGCTCTTAAGTTGCTTATTTTTATTCCACATAAAATTACTTTGAATGGCGTGTGACGTTGCTTGTGAGTACTTGTTTTGAGACACAACCCATAACTTTTCTGATAAAGATCAGACCAAGTGGTTTTCTTGGATGGTTTTAGAGAAGATATTTAGTTTGCCTTCCATGGCCCTTTACGAATTTTACGCACGTAACTTCAACTACAAATTTCCTGCGGCATGAGCTATGACCGCCTAGAATCTCAGAATACGCAATGCAAACCCTAAGTGGATAAATTTGCGTTTAAATTTTCTGGGCGGAACCAATCACACGAGGTATAGAAGAAACGAGAATCCTGGTCGCCTAGAAAGTTCTATTGGTGCCGAATAGTTTTGGAATAGCGGAAAAGCCCGTAGTCTATGGTTGGAGTCTTCTCAGGGGGGGGGGGCGGTGCTGTCACTAAACGTAAAGCTACAGATAGGTCTTGTGCTCTCACATTCTGGTAACACGGGTCCTGGCGCCTTGACCCCTCCCGTCACGACCCTAAATCCTGTCACCCGGGCGAGAGTCATGGGGGGCTGTCACTAAACGTACAGCTACAGATAGGTCTTCGTGCTCTCACAGTCTGGTACCACGGGTCCTGGCACCTTGACCCCTCCCATCACGACTCTAAATCCTGTCACCCGAGCGAGAGTCATGGGGGGCTGTCACTAAAAGTAAAGCTACAGATAGGTTTTCGTGCTCTCACAGTCTGGTACCACGGGTCCTGGCGCCTTGACCCTTCCGTCACGACCCTGAACTATGTCACCCGGGCGAGAGTCATGAGGGGTCAAGCTAGACTACGGACAGTAACTACACATGAGCGCCATCTTTGTGTAATTTAGAGGTGGAATTCACAAGAGTATGTACTCTCCATTCACTTTCTGTTTCCCCGTCGTTTAAATATTCTTTTAATTCCAAGAGCCGTCTGGCTGTCTGGGATAATGAAGTGTCTACGGACAACCCACGTACGCTTCAACCCACGGCTACACTTGAATTAAGGGATGCTTTTTTCTAAATTGCTGAACGCATTAGGGTGTGCTAATTACTTTCATCCCCTATTTGTTTAGGAAGGAATTGTCTTTTTTACGTTTGACGCTAATGTTATAAAACAGTAACACATGTTAAATAAAAAACATTTTGAAATAATTTCAAGTATATTAACATTTTAACACTTTACAAAATTCTGGCATTGTTTTTACAATGCTTAAATTAGCCACAGTTTTAAGGACGCGTTTCGGAAAACCTCCGTTTTTAAAACAGCATCTGTATTGCGTTTCAATATTATTATTTTTTTAATATGACCTCTAAGCGTGAAAACCTATTTTGAAGTACATTTAAAATTATAAACGTTAGAAAGGAATTAATCTTCGTCTAAGACAGGCAACCTCAATACGCGGCCCTGAGAAAGATTTGTTGTGCCCCTCAGACTGTTAGGAATTAAGACAGCAGTTCAGTGGCAATTATATTTTTCAAGAAAAAAGAAACATAAAGCTTACTCTTAGTTTTGGAAAGCGGTTGAAAAAGACAAATCTCCTAACTTAACTGACTATGCCGAGAAAATATATGTCTTTGTATCTACTCATCTGTTTATCTATTCAGTAATCTGAAGTTCATAGAACACAAGCACAGATCTGGGTTAAAGAGTGAGAACGTTGAAAACATTTTGCGAGTTTAAGACCTTCCCAACTTGTTAACATAGATACCATATTGGAGAGTTGTGAAAGATTTCGCCCATCGGCTTCAAAGTATAAAATAATTCAGGTATTCCAGGAGTAAAGTAAAATACATTTTCCTACTTTTATTATGTAAAACAGTTGATTTATTTTAGTGATGTAATAAACCTATGTTATAATCATACTGTTTGTAAGTTATTTAACGTCACTCGTACTTGCTACCCTGAGGAAAACCTATGCAAACTACTTGACTCTAAGAAATCCTAGTCCCCTGGTCTAAGGAGATTGTCCTTTTTCTGATATCATGATAACCTCTCTGTGTTCTGAACTCTCTCTCTCTCTCTCTCCATCTCTCTCTGACCTCCTGAAAATGTCTGGTGTCTTGATTATATCTTGAGTATTCTGTTCAAATTACTTCTACATAGACTCTCTCTCTCTCTCTCTCTTTCTTTCTCTCTCTCTCTCTCTCTCTCTCTTTGACCCTTTGGCTGATGGTCTAGTTCTTTTAATATATCTCTAAATCTCTAACCAATTTCCTATTCTCTGACCACATATTCGGTCCCCGGGTGACATTTCCGATACTCTGAACTTTCTCTAGTATTTTGGTTACATGTCCGATAATCTGGTCTGACCTCTTGCTCACGACTTCTTCTCCCTGGACAAATCTCTAAAATAAATCTGCTCCTGTGACACACCTACGGTCCTCTATTCAAATCTCTCACAGAAGAAGGAAAGTGAATAATTTGAGAGACAAAGTATCCTTTTAATTTGGTTTCGTGTATTTTGCCAATTTCCTGAATAAACTATTGATTATACCTTAAAGATTTATCGACTTTAAATCCAAAAGTACGTTCTTAATTTGAATTTTCTGTCATATTAACATACACGAAAATATCTTGCGGTAAAAAAAAACCAAGTTTGTTATTTTTTTAACAAATTCTTCACATAACGGGAGCCATTTTGATTATTGAAACAAAAGTATTCAAAATTCTGTAAATGCCAACGCGCAGGTTTTCAGATTGACATTTATAGAGTCTTTATAGGATCAAACTTAAGATGAGTTATTTACAAAACGATATAAAATCATAATTAAAAACTTCAAAGAACCAGAAACGTATTGGCCTGAGTGTTTGTTTATAAGGATCGAATAAAACATTTTCAAAGACGTAATTTAAATTTCCGTTCATATTAAAATACGACTGTTTTCTTCAGAAAAAATATTTAGGCAATTTCAAAAAGTAAATTGTTTTCAATGAAAAACATAATTAATACTTTATTTTGGAATAATATTTTTCAAAGCAATGGTTCAAGGCGAAATGATTTTTTTTTAGCGCGCTGACAAAGACGTCCCCGCAAGGGTTAAGTAAATTACTGGTAGGGGAAATTATTTTCAAAATCGCTTTTACCCAAAATGAGATTTATTCTCGTAATAATTACCGTCTTAGGAACTCCAACATGTCGTTTGTAAAGGCCGTACTAAAATAACGCTTAGATTTCTACTGAAAGATCCGCGCATGCATGATGCTGACAAACATTTGTGTCTAAACGTTTTCCTATCGGCATGAAAGACGAACGACTATAGTCCGGACCACGTAATTCGGACTTGGCCGTCAGAGATCCCACGAGATTTCCCCTATAGTATAATTTCTGAAAACAATTTACATATTAAGAATGTTGCCAATCCATATGCATGTAGCTTCTGCATCCGATATGTCTACACAAATTTCAAGATTGTTTGTTATTTCATACCGAAGCTAATTTATCATCGAATTTATCTAATACCGACAGTCAGTGTTTTGGCTGTCCTTATCTTGTCTGTAGGAAAGTATTTATACTAACCTTATACCTCCCGTCTCCCCTACTGCGATCTCTCAAGGCCAAGTACACGGTTACTTGGTTCACACTGTATAAGACCAGACTAGGAAACTTGTTTCTATACATAATACCTAGGCATGATCCAATAAGTACCGAATATGTTTAAATTAATGTTTTGTTAACTGGATTAAACACGCCGTGGGGAATTATTGGGGATGAATTACAGAAAAATAAAGAATGAAGAAGATTTTTAACTACACGAACCCTGCAAATGGTATTATATAATACTAGAAATAATAAGTAAGATTTAACAATTGTAGAAGATACGTAGGAAGATAATGCGTACTAATGTTAAGACAGATACGAACGGTTCGAAGAAACTGATTATTTAGACACTGAAAAAGAATTTACAGCAGGCCATTACAGGAGAAAAGATATTTTAAAAAAATGTTCATAATAATGAACAACATATATTTTAATTGATAAATTATAAATGGTGGTTTTGGAGTTTTTAAAGATTGTTTTAAGTTAGTTAAATGGTATTATTATTGTATATAGGTAGGAATAAACGTCAAAAATCCCTGTTTAGGTGGTTAAGGGACATCAAGGTTGTGAAACGTTGATCAGGACATCATGTGTGAAAGGTTGTGCACCTAAAATAGGTGCACTACCGAGGTCATGAAAAGGTGTCGCCCATTACAACCACTTGTAAGAAGTATGTAGAGAATAGATAGAATTAGTCAGGACTAAATAAAAGACTAAAAATTTTGGAAAACTGTGACATTGCTCTTGCAGAATTACTCTTGTTGGAAATTTCTCCACTACCCGATTAAAGAATGGAACAGAATTTCAAATTTTAAAAGCTAAAGATAAGACAAATGGATGTCTTGAAAACACATTTAAAAAAGTTAAGAATTTTAAGCAAGTCATTTACTAAGTGGAAATATTCTTTGGAAAACTTTAGCGTGAGAAATAAAGAAGGGTAAAAGCAGGAAGAACGAAATGGGCAGGGTAGACAATACAAAATTATAGGAGTAGCACGGTGAGACCATAATGAAAATTGAGATAGCTGAACTGAGATATGTGTGTGTATATATATATATACAAATATAAAATATGTTCTCATGTATATTAATCAAAATAAACTGAGGTTATTCAAACACAAGTCTATTAAATAACTCTTGTATTTGAATCCCATTAGTTGTTTGCAATACACACACACACACACACACACACACACACACACACACACACACACACACATATATATATATATATATATATATATATATATATAATTAATTATTTATTTATTTATATATCACTTACATTATAATGAACTTAAACAAACTTACTTGGTATATATGCGAGTATACTTTCGAAGACTAACTACGGTGTCTTTATTATAGAGCATCAACTGAGACTAAGCTCTTCTGCAAATTCGTTAATATATATAAATATTTAAATATATATATATATATATATATATATATATATATATATATAAATATTTAAATATATATACATATATATATATATATATATATATATATATATATATATATATATATATAAATATTTAAATATATATATATATATATATATATATATATATAAATATAATATGTTTTGTTTTATAATAATCAAAAACAACTAAGGTTATTCAAATACAAGGATTATTTATTAATTTATGTTCAAAGAATTTTGTTGATAAACAGTACCAACATCATCAATCATGAGTCTTGTATATATATGTTTGTGTGTGTGTGTCTGTGTGTGTGTGTGTGTGTGTGTGTGTGTGTGTGTGTGTGTGTGTGTGTGTGTGTGTGTGTGTGTAAGATAATTTCAGCACAAATACTGCATTTATTATTAATTAAATATTTTACAGCATAATGGCAATATTATAGAAGAGGACCTTAATGACAAATTAAATGACATACAAATTAAAACAACTAATAGGCTACACTATTGGGGCATTCTGTTAATAAATATATTTTCTAACACACAATAAATTTTCATAAAACACGATAGACAAGTTATAATTAGAAAGAAATTTTTCCCGTGGAAATCAATAAAAAAATTTAATTTGTCAAGTTTTTCGCCCAATATGAAATTATCGATTTCAATGACAATCAGAATTTAGATGATTTCCTCATTTATCAGTGTGCGTAATCCAATGAAGTCCCTAGCTTTACACTTTATTGTTATATCTCCGTTTTGTGTATTCATCATCTTTTCACGAGGCTCACAAAATGTTAAAGTTGCATCCAGCATTCTACCATCCCCCCTACTTCTAAATTCCTTTTTTTAACTTCAATTCGACTACATTAATTGTTGGTTCTACTAATATAACAGTTTATACTCCACGAATTAACGGCACCGTTCACAGTAATAAAAACACGACCAGGAAAATCGTCAATACAAATAAAGTAAAATATTGCCAAGGGAAAAGCAATTTGGTGAACCAATGGACGTCTACTTCCGGTCATGTGGTTTTGGAACTTTTCCAAAGATAGCGCCACTGATTTATCGTCTTACCCCACTGTTAAAGTCATCGTCAGGTTTTATTTTGATAAAGTGTTGCAGAGTTCTTGTGAGCTATATAATTTATTTGCAACATTTATTGTATTTTGGGAGATATGTGTACTTAGTGATATGTCAATGCAAGAGGAGTTTTTATTTATTAAACACGTTTATTAATTGAAACTCTTTAGGAAATATTTGATTCCATACGCTTAGCAAATGTACAGTTTAAAGAGTTTGTCATTGGGGGAGAGTAATCTATGGAGATGAGGAGGACTGAAAATGGGGCAGAATTAGGAAAATGTTGTAAAATGCCCTTTTTACACAAATTTTTAAACAATCAATCTAATAGTATCAACACAAAAATATTGGAAAGGAAAAAATTGTTTTGGAATTCATTAGAGTACTGGTTGTTTGAAACGCCCCTTCAGTCGGAAGGTAGAAAGTTTAAACGAGAGGTAATGTTATCTCTATCCTTTTACTGCACAACCTGACAATAAAGGAACTAAGCAAAGCTAGGTGGAATATCGACCAAGGAATAAAATAAAAAGGGAAGAGATATACAATGAAGTGTGGTGGCTACAGACGTATTCAGCTGGATTATTTATATGTCATGCTGAAGCTAAAGCTAGTACTGATCCAGCTGGGTCGAGTTCGTAATACTGTCTTGATTTGTCTTACAGTCCCCATCGGACAGCCCTGTAAAGAGTTTTCCCTCTTGCCTTTATTATTTGTTATTTTCTAATAACAATATTTTATCGTATTTTTAAAACTTTCAAGTTAATTCCAGATTTAAAAAAAACAAATGATAGTATTATTTTGATAGTTGACCGCAACATTTAACAAGAAATGTTTTCTGAGCTTAATAGATTCCAGGTCGTAAAAAAACTTTTAGAATTTTTGTTATTAGTAAAATAATACAGATTGACAACGAATATTTTTAAAAATTAGTGCACATATCAATTATTGCATACTACAATTAGTGCATACAACAATTAGTGCGTACAACAGTTATTGCATGCAGCAATTAGTGCACACAACTATTAGTGCGTACAACAGTTATTGCATGCAGCAATTAGTGCATACAACAATTAGTGCATGCAACAGTTAGTGAGATAAAGATTACACAACCTGGAGAGTTAGCGACTAAGAAAGGAAACAATGGAGTACAGATAATAGTCAATGAAAGATGAAAATTCATTGATTCTCCGAGATCTGCAAACGATCTGGGGATCTTGAAGTTATTATTAATAATAACTTGAAGCGTTATATATTGGCATTTGTCTACAACTCCAGTTAATAGTTAAAACAAGACTAAAACTTCTTTTTACAGTGAATGAAACTTTGTTTTGACTGTTGACTGGGGAATGATGTACTCGTTAATGTCAACTTATTAAATTGAGTGAGAGCTGCGTGTTATCATTTTTATAAATATTTTTCATTATAAAATGTATATTGAATAAAGCATTACTATTCTACATTCGGCGTTATTTTTTCCGTCAAGTGACCACAATTAATGTCATTTATATCCGACATACCTGCTGGTGACAGAACGTAATAGGTTCTAGATAGCTTTGGCCGCAGTACTGATTGCGGCGACCTGTCCATATTCCGAATGCCACATTTGCATGCAGCCATTTTTCTATCCGTCATTGCAAATTAGCCCCGCAACCGTATTGATCCCCCTCTGCAGCTACCTCTCTTTAGAGGGATTTCAATTTTCATTGAGATAAAATAAACATTCCGGACACGTCGTGTAGAAGTATACCATGCATAAAAGGGATTAAAGACTACAGCACGGGAATTGACAAATCCACTTGTGCAGTCTGGATACAGACGGTACCTGGGGGATTTCGTTTCCTATATAAAAGGAAGGTTTTATTTGTTTGAAATATTTATCGTGTTAACCAAACTATGCAAAATGTGTTACTATGCAAACTTGTGCACGAAATAACATATTGGTGTGTAAATGCAATATTTTTAAAATGGTTAAAAGTCAAAATATTTTCATATTCAAACAAAATATTTTAAAGAAGAATATTTAAACAATACTGGGACTACTGTGAATCGATGTTAAGTGTTAAACAAGCAATAAAGCTTAATATGTAGCTGTGGAAAGATGGTAGGGTTAAAATTGGAGAAAGAGGCGGGGATAGGTACAAACATTACAGGTGAGGTAGATTTTAGAAAATTGCTGAAGAGAGGAGCTAAAGTTACAGTGGGATTTAAAGTTATAGAGATGCTTGAAAGTTACAAGTAGATGGAGCTATTGAGAATAACTAGAGCTACACTTGAAGATCCAGCTGTGGAGAAGAGATAAAGTTACAGGCAGAAATGTACCTATAGAGAGATGTTAGAGCCACAGTTGGATATAAGGTTATAGAGACGCTAGAAACTTAGAACTGGAGATAGAACTGTGAAGGGAGCTAGAGTTACAGTTGACATAGAGTTATAGGGAGATTCTACTGTAGAAGTTGGATAAATGTTATAGAGATGCTATAAAGATACAAGTCGTGATTGAGGCTTAATGAGATGCTAGAAAGTTACAGATAGAGATGGAGTGATTGAGAGATGCTAGAGCTACATTTGAAGATCCAACGGTGGAGAAGAGATAGAGTTACACTCAGAATTATAGTTATAGAGAGGTGTTAGACCCGCAGTTTGGTATAAGGTTATAGAGAGATGCTACAGTAGTAGTTGGATATAAAGTTATAGAGATGCTATAAAGATACAGATAGTGATTGAGGAATAATGAGATGCTAGAGTTACAGCTGAAGATGGAGCTGTTGAGAGGATCTAGAGTTATAGTTAGAGTTAAAGTTATAGAAATGCCAGAAGTTTAAAACTGGAGCTAAAACTGTGGAAATGAGCTAGAGTTACCGTTGGGCAAAGAGTTATTGAGATGTGTTAAAGTTGCAGTTGGATAAAAAGTTGTAGAGATGTTAGCAAGTAACAGTTGAAGATGTAACTGTGTAAAGGAACTAGAGAAACAACTAAATATAGAATTATGAAGAGCTGCTACACAGTTAGATTTGGAGATGAAACCGTGGAGTGGTACTAAAATTACTGTTGGAGATAGGATTGTAGAAAGGCGCTAGGGTTACAGCTGGGAAGCTCTCGCGAAGAATTGCAGTTGGATATGAAGTTGCAGTTGGATATGAAGTTATAGAGATCTTAATATGTAACAGCTAGAGAATAAGCTTTAGAGAGATGCTAGAGGTAAGCTTTCGATGGACCTGTAAAAACGAAAATACATTTTAAACATCTCAAACGAAACAATAACTTGAAAATGAAAAATAAATTTCCAAATAGACCTGTATGTAATTCCGGGATTGTTGCAGTGGGAGTTGTAACTGGAGCTGGAGAAAGATTGAGCCGTTGATGTAACATAACGCCAACCTTATCATCATCTGTAATAAAGTCAAATGTGGTGTCAGAACCAAGACTCTTAGCGGTCATGGATAGAGACCTGGAGCAGAACATAAACTGCGCCTAGCGGTACAGAGAGATTCAGAAAAGTAATGGTCGACTACAAATCTATTTATGCACGAATTTTCTAGAAACCATTTATATTTTTATAACATGTGTTATGATTTCCAAATTTAATTAATGTAATGAGTTTAGTTTTCTCTATAAGCTACATTTCCCAAGCCAGCCTAATCGACCCTTCATCTATCCGAAAGTCGTTCTATCAAACACAGATAGAACTTCACTTAGCAACGCTTCTGTTGTTTCGGTCACGGATTAGTGTCCAAACTAGTCTTAAAGTGTGATTAGATTAAATAGCTGAAAATTATGGATTTCAGCGCTGATATACAGCAGAAGTAATAAACACGGAAAGTTGAAAGTTTTATGTGGCATCAAAAGCTTGTTAGTCGGTGATCACTCGGTGTAGGTGAAATGATGTCATAATTTGTTCTACATATATTTCAAAACACATTCAGTTGGTCTTGTATAAATATTTCAACTTTTTAAATCTGTTATCAATAAGTATCAAACACAGCTAAATAGTGCTTTTTTTAAAAAATGTTTTTTAAAATTAACCGCAAAGAAATAGCTCGTGTTTCTTTCTATTCAACTACTTATATTTGCTCACACCCTCCTATATCCAATACACACACACACACACATACACACACACACACACACACACACACACACACACACACACACACTGAAACGGTCTGAACTAACGTTTCAATTAATAATTTCTTATTTTTTTAATAACAAGTTTATTATTTAAATAATAAAGTTTTAATTAATGGTATAATAAATATAGTAAAGAGTCAAGAAGTCAATAAAATTTTGAAGTCAGTAAAATATTGAATAAGTATAATTAAGACAAATTAAAAATTATGATAGCATGAAATTGTAATAACTAAGTTTGACGAACGAGAGTGAAGTGAAAAATTTTCTAAGTGCCGAAAAATGCTAACTTGAAAACTAGGCCACGTAGAACTATCATCGACATTTTGAAATGGCCAAAAAAATCCAAAATAAACAGCAGTGAAAACAGAATTTATAAAACTCAAATAACAAAAATTTAGTCATTTAAAAATAATAGACATTTTTCAGTGTTCTAAAACAGATAACAAAATTATGCAGGTTAAAACGAATACGTTGTCCAACCCGCCCGCACAAGAAACAAGCACGGAGATAGCGACGAGCGGTAGAGCGGAGGGGAAGGGTGACACAGCCGCAATAAATACAAGAACTTATGGACCTGTAAGGCAGTCTGTAAAAATTTTTTAATACGAGGTGCTAACGGCCGATATGTCGGATCGCGCCTAGAATCATCACCAGGTCAGATGGGACCAAAAAAGCCACGTTTCTGCCGTCTACTTCCATCCATGAACGAGGGCTCCAAACTCAGCCTCCAGGACGCGGAAATGGAGAAAGACTTCCATCGACTGACCAGGGATGGCAACTTCCGATGTCCAGAGACCAGGGAATCCAGACGAGAGGACTCCAGGACCGGCAGGGAAATCCTTGGCAAGTCAGTTTCTCTATTATATACGAATTAACGTCAAGTTTAGTCAGTTAAATTTATTAAATTCAAATTACCAATTAAACATAAACAATGACTTCATTCCATGTTGAATAATTATATAAATCTTAAAAGTAATAAAACTAATTAGTATAACAGAATTGTTGAAATAATGAATAACAAATATTAAATTTACAAAATGGTTTTGGCCATAAGCCAATCATTTTCAAGAAGACCAGATTTAATGAATCATATAAACTTTAAAATTTTTTATAGTAAAATGTGAATTTACCAATTCAATCTTGAAATAAGAAGATAAAGTATTTTATTATATTAAATTTGGAAATAATTTTTTTTAATAATATGTAAATGTAATTAGTAAATTGTATATGAAATGTAGGTTTTAAATATGTGAAAATTAACGAACTTTTAATTAATAATTTGTGCAGATAAAGAGAGATCTAAATATGTTTTATTTGAAAAAAAAATTAGTTTAGTATAAAAGCAGTAATTAAATGCATTAGAAAAACTTACAGTATTTAAATTTATCCTGTGTTGAACAACCAATAAAAACTTTTAGTCTTTCCAACTGGTAAATAATTATTATAAAATCAGAGTACAGTTTTAATTAAATTTAATTAATTAATAAATATATAAAGTTCAGAACCTAATGTTTTGTCAAACGAGTTCTCTCCTGAGAACAATTTTATTGAGCTATTCTAAAAATTAGTTGGTTTTTTGTATTGAAGCCCAGAAACGATGTCTACTGGCAGATCATGTTTAAAGAACACAGGAGCCTTTTAAATTAGGTATCTTAAACATGATCATATTTTGCACGTCCCCTTGCTGTGTCTGCAGATCTCATGAAGTGGTAAGATTCTCTGAAAATTTTGTGTGTTCATATAAATGTTGTTTCTTTCCAGCTGACTATTTTCCTGAGATGTGTGACTTAATACAGACCCAACAAACCTGCCAACCAATTTAGGGGAGGTCATACGAACGTTACGGTGGGAGTCAGCGGGAATAGACTTGCATTTGGGCGTGGTACATTACGCGGAAACACAAGACAAATTTAGGGATCTTAACACGGTACACAAAACGGTGTGAGCAGCAGATATATAAATATATAATAAATATATTGTTCTGCAACCAAACATCAAAAATGAAACGATGCGGAGCATCGCTACGCCGCGTGCTACGCGCGAAACCACGGGGGGGGGACGTTGCAACACACACACACACACACACACACACACATACACACACACACACACACACACACACACACACACACACACACACACACATATATATATATATATATATATATATATATATATATATATATATCAACTTGAGTCCAAATATATTTTTTAACATGTATTGGATAACAATTTTACAGTTTTTAAAATATTTATTCAATATTTAAATTTATAGAAGTTGATGTCTCCGCTGTATTCCAACTGAATGATTATATGTTTTAAATATAGAACTTTGGCACTAAATCATTTTTCCAATAGCTAGGTATCACTTACTTAAAGATGTATATGGAATCATAAGAGGGAGTTTCCTTGTAATAATGAAGCATTAAAAGGAATGTATAGAATGCGAAATTATAGACCACCATCAGCTTCATAAATTAGAAACGAAAAAAAAATTGAATAATTACTAACGAAAAAAAATAATAGCCCAACACCATATACTTTGTAGAGAAGAAAATGAAAAATTGCAAGGAAATTCGCTTTCTATTTTGCCACTAAATATTGTGACACTTTCTTATGTATATACATATTTATAATAATTGTAATTGTAAAATGAAATGTAACTAAAATAAAAGTTTTCTCAGTTGGGCTGAGTTGGAATTAAAATTAATTGTTTTTTATATTACTTGTTTTTTTTATGACGTAAAGGGAAAAGTACAGCTCTGTTAGGGAATATGGCAAGAATTGTGCATAATATGTAGACATAAGGTCAAAATAAAGGTTTTCTTGATCTGAGAGAAGTTCGACCTTTTATCCCAGAGACAGACCCACTCCTTATTTGAAAAGGGTTACTACCACAGCGTTCTATAAGAGGAAAGTATATTTTTGCAAAACCTATCGCTAGTAGAAAGACCGTGTGTAGTTTTATCTGCTTTATTAGCATGGAAACAAGGCGATTCTTAAAGGGAGCGTACAATGGGACTTGTAAACCTATAAAATCCTTGACGTCTGCAAGTATTGAAGCGCGTTCACCCAGAGAAGAAGGTCGGGAGAGAGAGGGAAACTGACGTGGGTAGCCAATTGTCTAACCAGAACTAGTTGTAATTCGAAACCACTCTCTTTAAGCTATCCTATGCCTCGCAGTTTGTTTTCGCTACGTTTTTATTCATTTATCTCGCACGTGCTCCAAATCAAGACGAACGTACGCGCTGGAACCGAATTCGAGTGATCTATTGCGCAAAGTTTGCGACGTAATGTTTGCAATCCGCCTCACTAGACTCATAAATGCTTTTATGGTTAGTAAAGTTATATCGAGCAATAAATAGAAAATAACTCGCCCTTAATTATCGTTCTGGGTCTCTTGTCCTTCATTGCGTCACAACAAAATTTTATCTCCTCTGTAAACATAAAACAAATTGTTCTTTTTTATTGAGAGAATTTATTTCGTGATTCTTTTTTTTATAACAATGGTTAAATAAAATTGGAAATGTTTTGGATTATCTTTAGTGTCTCGTACAGTCGGGAGGAAGTTTAGAAATGTCGGATGCATAAAATATGTGACAGATACAGGCCGATGCAGAACGCGGTAAGTACTGGAGGTTCCTTGATCGCGCAGGAGCCCTTTTGTAAGTAAATCACTTTTAAAGCTTATCCGGGCAGCTGTTAGAGCGCACTTATGGAGCTCTCATAGGGAGAAGGTCTAGCTCTGGTTGGCAACACTGTTTACATGGTACCATATTTTTTTCTATATTTCCAGCATGGCCTTCCCTTAGTTCCACCTTGTACTACCTTCCTTCCTTCCGTTTTCTTACAAAAAAATGTAATGGTACAAAGATGTTCCATCTATGTAGGCCTAACTCAGGTATGCCATGGTCTACAAGCAGAAACATATTTCACCTATATTTCTCGAACCAGGGGAACTTTACGAACCCGGGTACAAACACAAAAGTCACTGTTTGATCCTTTCAAAACTAGAAAGTAAAAACCAAACAACTACTGGTTCACGGGACAAGAAATGCCATTCACAGTTTGGTTTAATTTTTACGATTTAATAAAACCGATTTCCTTTTAGTTCCTAACTAACCAACATGAAAACAAACAGCGTTATACGACCCATGAATGAGCACCTAAGGTTCATGTCGCGTCAACTGCTTGGTTCGGCTAACATTACACCCACAGCCCTTTCGATTCTAATGGTTGTTTCTCTCTATTTTGTTCACTTTTCAGTTTTTCTTATTTTAAATATTTCGTGGAAATCGTATCTCGTTTATTAACCCTACAGTGGTGCGCGAATTGCTATTATAATACAGGGGTAAATTTTTGTAGCTATTTTGGGTTGGTAGAACTTATGACCTTGAGCTACCGTCTACCTTTCACATACACAATCCCTCTGTTACCAGTCAAGTAGCAGAGCCGTAAGTTGGCACGTTATTTTTTTTTAATATTTTTATTTCACTTGGATTGCAATAGTGGTCTGCGTGATCACTTATATTATACTTTCTATACATGAGGTACGTTTAATATTTTATACATTAAACAGTTATTTTGTTATTTTTGTGTTAAATCAATATTTTAATTGGTAACACATTTATTTGTAAACAATGTCTGAGCCAGAGCGTGAAGAAATACGACGCTGGCTAGTTATTTTGTTATTTTTGTGTGAAAACAATATTTTAATTGGTAACACATTTATTTGTATACAATGTCTGAGCCAGAGCGTGAAGAAATACGACGCTGGCTAGTTATTTTGTTATTTTTGTGTTAAATCAATATTTTAATTGATAACACATCTATTTGTATACAATGTCTGAGCCAGAGCGTGAAGAAATACGACGCTGGCTAGTTATTTTGTTATTTTTGTGTGAAAACAATATTTTAATTGGTAACACATTTATTTGTATACAATGTCTGAGCCAGAGCGTGAAGAAATACGACGCTGGCTAGTTATTTTGTTATTTTTGTGTTAAATCAATATTTTAATTGATAACACATCTATTTGTATACAATGTCTGAGCCAGAGCGTGAAGAAATACGACGCTGGCTAGTTATTTTGTTATTTTTGTGTGAAAACAATATTTTAATTGGTAACACATTTATTTGTATACAATGTCTGAGCCAGAGCGTGAAGAAATACGACGCTGGCTAGTTATTTTGATATTTTTGTGTTAAATTAATATTTTAATTGATAACACATCTAATTGTATACAATGTCTGAGCCAGAGCGTGAAGAAATACGACGCTGGCTAGTTATTTTGTTATTTTTGTGTGAAAACAATATTTTAATTGGTAACACATTTATTTGTATACAATGCCTGAAGTAATACGACGCTGGCTGCCAGAAACCGAAGATGACAATGAAAGCGTGTTAGGTTAACCATGTTTTAACTTGACTTAACTTTGTTTTATGTTATATATATATATATATATATATATATATATATATATATATATATTATAAATATATATATATAACTTTTGTGCTACAATAAATTGTTTCCCCCTCATTTGTTTAGGGGGCAAACACCCTAAAATGCCTATAAGATATTTTTGAAAAATCTTTATATTTTAAAAGCTATTTCAAAATGTATTACAATAGTAAACCGGGGGACCATTGCAGTGTTAAATTTTCACTGACCAGATTTTCCATTTCCTTTAGCTATACAATATGTAGACAAAGATAATTTCTGATTTTTCAACCACATATTTTTTCATAACACATACGCACATACACACACACACACACACACACACACACACACACAGACACACACACACACACACACACACACACACGCACATACACATACATACACACACATACAAAATGGACACTAGAAGATGTGTCTCGGCGTAAGACTGATATAAGGACAACGAAGCAGGTAACGAAGCCTATTTTCTTGTCTTGCCTCGGAGAACCTTTATCTCTCTGAAATGATTTCTTCTTAGTCTTTCAGTAATCGATGTTATATTTCTGGGTCAGTTGAAGTCGTTGATAAGTGGTCCTCATAAGCCGTGGCAAACGAAAAGAGTTACCATTTACCCATTTCGTTTGCGCGTTACCCTTTCGATGATTTTTATGCTCTTCTTTGGGCAATGATTCGGCACACTCATTGCCTTCAATGATTACGTGTAGATCCATCGTATATGACATGACTTCCCTTTACATTGCAGACTCTCAAGCAGTAGGGCTACATATATCGCAGAGGTGATATTTGTATATCCGTTTGTTATTTCTTCTAAGTAGGATTACAGTCAGAGAAAATTACTATCCCGTTTTTTACTCCTGAAACAATAGAGTCATCTTGGTAGATAGTGACAGCTTTTTTAATCGTCAGGAGTTCGCTTGTAAATTATTAGGCAATCAGGCGTGTAATTTTTCTATTGGAGTTTACATCCATCCGGAAGAAGAAAGAGGATATATGTACCTCGCTTACAGAGGGATAATGTAAACCCTAGGTTTGTAGGAATGTAAAGATCATGTTTCTAGAGGGGGGGTATCGGTAAATGTCTTCAACTGATTTTAAGATGGAGATAGGAAAGAAGTAAAATAAAACTCGCGGACCATTACGTAGAAATCCAACCTCTTTGAGACTCTGGACATACGTCTCCATGGAAAATGTTGTTATTCTTTGTTAGTAGTTTATGTCTATTTCCATTATTTCTCTTCACTTGCCTCCTTTCTTTTGTACGTAATCTTACCTAACTGCACTTAAACCTTTCTCTGTTCATTGGAAATATCTAGCTTTAATATCGCTTTTCTTCCTAATAAACTCTCGACTTTATTACATTTATTAAGATCACTCCATTACACGAGCACTATACTTATGAGATACTTCCCATTCTCTGCTTGTACACTCCACTCCACCTCGTCCTGCAGATAATCCTCCTTCTCGCAACAGTCTTATGCGAAACCTTATTTGTGTATTTCGCTTATCTTATTTCTGTACGTACATCATTATTTTTATTTATGTGAAGGCTTTATGGTAATATAATCTTCTACAATACTGTTTCAATTTACACTACTGTATTAAAAGTTGTTGTTGAAACAAAGGTAAACACACATACTCGCTCAAATACTTATTCACGAATAGTCTCTCTTTTTTCTCTCTCTCTCTGTCTCTCTTTATCTCCCTCTCTCTGTCTCTTTCTCTCTCTTCTCCCACCACCCATCTCTCTCTCACACACTCTCTTCTCTCTCTCTCTGTATATATATATATATGAAATAGACAGACAGAGAGAAAGAGGCAGTTTGTGGTTGTGGTTACTTATTTTGTAACATCACAATTGCTTGCATCAGCTGTTATGTTCGTCTCTAGTTGCGAGAGCGGCGTTAATATGTGTCTACCTATGACTGGCAATTTTACGAACAGAATCGCTACTTAATTTGTTTCAACTGTGGGTCAGTTTGTTAAATTTAACAGTATTTCTTGTAACTGGTATCCAATTGCTTTTAGCTTAATGAAGGCAATCAAGTATTGGGCGAAATAAAAGCACTTCTCCCACAAGGTGATTAAACGGCTCCAACCAATAGGAGTCAGCCTTTCCTAAAATAATTACCTCACTCGCCCATGCCAATTTATCTATCGGTGACGGGAGAACCTTTATACAAATTTTATTTATCCTATGTTGTGTTTGATTGTACAGTGTTACAATTTATCTCTTGATAATTGTGTTACCTTTATACAAATTGTATTTATCCAATGTTGTGTTTTATTGTACAACTATTCAATTTATCTATCGATAGCAGGGTTAATTTTATACAAATTCTATTTATCCTGTAATGTATTTTATTGTACAACTATAGAATTTATTTATCGACAACAGGGATACCTTTATACAAATTCTATTTATCCTATGTTGTATTTTATTGTATAACTATACAATTTATCTATCGATAACAGGGTTACCTTTATACAAATTCTATTTATCTTGTAATGTGTTTTATTGTACAACTATACAATTCATCTCTTGATAATTGAGTTACCTTTACAAAACTTTTATTTATCCTATGTTGTGTTTTATTGTACAGTGTTACAATTTATCTATCGTTAACAGGGTTAACTTTATACAAATTCTATTTATCCTATGTTGTGTTTTGTTGTACAGCTATACATTTTATTTTTGGTGAATGTCGTATCAAACATTTACAAATATCAAACGGTAAAAACCTCTACGTGCTGGAAAATAGATATATTCCTTCCTCTGAAAATACGACTTAACCTGTCAAAAGAACAAATATATCAAAAGGTTTTACCCAAAGCCCTTCCCTTAAGGATGGGCAATTTTTCATGTTCTTAAGTATAGATAAATACGAAAGCAGAATTTTGATTACCCCTTTATCTCGCGGGAAGACGTGAAGGAGCGACCCTGAGGGGAGCCGCTCGCTTTACGTGATTATTGGACGCTGCTGCGACAATACACAGATTAGCCAAAGCACATCGTCCTTGTACGTCACTGCAGTCAGAGTTAAATTATGTTCGACAGGGAAATATTTCTATCTTTCCTAGTAGTTAGTGATTATTTGCTACAATAAATTCATTTACATGGGCACAGTATTTCTGCTCATATATTTGCGCGTTTCAGATTTCCAGCACCATTTCAAAAAAGATTCATTTTAAAAGCTTTCCCAGCTGTAAAATTATTTTTTAATTATGCATGTAAATTGAAAAATTATGCATTTTAATAGTCACGACAATATAATGTAATTATATTTTCATATAAAAACCACGATGTTATCATACAACGGCCACGATTATACAAAGGAATATTCTTTATTATACCATCCAAACCTAGGACTAAATAACACAATAGTCAAGACTGGACCATGAAATATCCATGCAATAGCATGCAGTAGCTACGACTGTAGTATACAATAGCTCTGAATATACGATAATGTAATATACGCTAAAGCTCGTATAATGTTATAACCATGTCTGCCACGACCTACCACTTAATAGCCCCTACTTTACCATGCAATAGACTCGACTATGCAATAGCAACGATGTACCACTTAATAGCCCCTACTATACCATGCAATAGACTCGACTATTCAATAGACACGACTCTGCTATGCAATAGACACGACTATACCATGCAATAGCTACGATCTACCACTTAATAGACCCTACTATACCATGCAATAGACTCGACTATTCAATAGACACGACTCTGCTAAGCAATAGACACCACTATACCATGCAATAGCTACGATCTACCACTTAATAGCCCATACTATACCATGCAATAGACTCGACTATGCAATAGACACGACTATACCATGCAATAGCCACGACCTACCATTTAATAGCTTCTACTATACGATGCAAAGTGTCGACTATGCAATAGACATGACTATACCATGCAATAGCCACGACCTACCACTTAATAGCCCCTACTATACCATGCAATAGACTCGACTATGCAATAGAAACGATCTACCAATAGCCTCTACTATTTCATGCAATAGACTCGATTATGCAATAGACACGACTCTGCCATGCAATAGACATGACTATACCATGCAATAGCCACGACCTACCACTTAATAGCCAATACTATACCATGCAATAGACTCGACTATGCAATATACACGATCTACCACTTAATATCCCCTACTATACCATGAAATAGACTCGACTATTCAATAGACACGACTCTGCCATGCAATAGACACGACTATACCATGCAATAGCCACGATCTACCACTTAATAGACCCTACTATACCACGCAATAGACTCGACTATGCAATAGACACGACTCTGCCATGCAATAGACACGACTATACCATGCAATAGCCACGACCTACAATTTGTTAGCTTCTACTATACGATGCAATAGTGTCGACTATGCAATAGACAAGACTATACCATGCAATAGCCACGACATACAATTCATTAGCCCCTATTATACCATGCAATAGACATTATTAAGCAATAGCCACGACTATATCACGTATTAGCTACGGTCTTTTAACGGTGAGTTTTAATTTTACGTCCGTTATTTCATGAGAGTATGATGCATTTCGTCCTAACATAATTTGTCCATGATTATGTCCTATATTCGACCACAATTTACTCCAATTGTGATCTCTGATTCTAAAGAAGAAGAAGGTAGAAGAATCTAGAAACGAAAAATGACAGGAAGATGCCTAGCCTCGCGACTTTATTTATTACCCAGGGAATGCGCATGAAGAGATAGGAAGGGAGAGGTTACTCTAGCATATGGAACTAAAGACCCTACCAATTCCTACCGCAACTCATGTAACAGGGGACAGAACCGCTGAATACATGTTTTTCGCGCTACCATTTTTGACAATTAGGGCCCGAAGCTCTGACCCAAATTCCAACACGGGGATGGAGAGAGTTATTGGTCTTGGGATTCAAGATACTCTTTAGTTTTTATCTCCCTTTAGTCCTTATGTTTGCCGCCATATTAGTACTTAAAAAAATGTCTGCAAGATACCGTTACACACTGTGTTATTAACTGCCATGCGTCTCGCCAAGCCGCGCCTGTATGATTTATTGTCATGACGTAATGTAGCCCTCGTTGCTGTAATACATCAAAAAACCATGCGCCTCCTCCCAAGCTCGTAACACAACATAATGAACATTTCCTGCTTTACTTTTACTCACTAACACCTGAACCTGTGTTGTATTATTGGTTTTATGATTGATTGGCCACGCGTTTCATCCGAAAATGCCATCATCAGGCGTATACTGTCACATAATAATAAAATCTAACTTTCTACTTAGTCTGTCTTAACGTTCCTCACTGTATTTCCTACCATAATTTATTATTCTGTCAAAACAATAATTTCTGTAACATAGTTCTGTCAAAAAATCTTTCTTATCGTTTGATAGAATTTCGATTTTCTAAAACGTTCGATTACGTCCTGTCAGGTTACAGGTTTTGTTTAAACAATAGCACACACACATAGTTTTATATATATATATATATATATATATATATATATATATATATATATATATATACATAACAGCTGTATATACATACAACATATATGCAACTTAAAACAGTAAATAATCCTTTTTAAAAGGTAAGTCTTAGAATCAACATTTAAACAACGTAGGCGTTAACGTTTTTAAACATTAAAAACCAAGTAACAAACGATACAAAATATAACACATTTCTGCCACTACAAAAACTCGATAATTCCCATAATAATATACTTTGTACGACAATATACTATCTTCAAAGCGAAATAAGACTGGTCGGGACTTTACCACTTTACTCTGAAGAAATGCGAATGTATACTCTGACATATTTGTTCAATGATTTGTGCAGGAGGCTGACACATTTTTCAGTTAAATTCTGCTCTTTGAAGGTAAATTTATATTTAAAAATAAAATATAAGCACATTTTCCAAAGTCATATTTTGAATACTTTATCAAATTCGATCTAATAAGTGGCGGATATTTCATTTTCAATTCTTTTTTTTATTTCCTTGACACTAACATTTATATAATAAACTCGCTTGAGTTTATATAGAGTAAAACATCCCTCTAGGATTTGACTCATTAACCTTCATGATTTAAATGTTCCTAGCCCTCACATTACGTATTGCTAGCTGAATTTTATTTTTGGGCTATTGGGCCTCCAATTCTGGGCCCAAAAGACCCGAACAACCTTCGAGGCAGCCATCCTCTATAGTTTACCAATGAGACCCAGTTAATAAACTTTACCTTACTGCTTACCTACATTTTGTCCTTTCAATTGGAATTGGTTAATGATTTCCTTCAGCGCCGAATGCTTGTTGTGGAAACATTTATACCAAGAAGCCCCTTCAGTAACAAAATCTTTCATTCATACAAGACAACCAACATTCGGAAATATAAAAAATACCTTAACGAAACCAGTATTTCTTCTTATATTAGGTTATCAAATGTGGGGAACGATTTAATGAAGATGATGTATGATTTGAAAGAAAAATCAAATCATTTTAAAAGCTAAATATTTTGTCAACCTAAGAGATCAAGAATAAAGATTAAATAGATAACGATGTAAACAAGAATGGAAGAGATAAACCATATAAAATGACTGTAAAATATAAGAGTTGACAGGAAACATGCATGTGGTGACGTATTGGAAAGAAGAATTGAGACGGGAGGTAAAATAGGCTGGCTAATATTACTAAAAGAGGCAGCTGAGTAGTCTAGAAGGTAGTGCATCTATTCACTACCCCAATGGTAGTGGGTTTGATTCCCTGGATTGGCAACGTATTTTTATTTTTTTTGTATACCTAGTCCATTCACCTTGGGTAAATGTGCGCCTATATTTAAACTTCAGATAATAAAGGCTGGCGCAGTGGTGGGCTTGTATCTTACATTAAATACCAAATGGCCAAGGACGGCAACACTGTCTTATCTCTTAAGGGCCATCTTAATAGTATATTCCTAACAGGTCGGGTCATTATAATAATTATTATATGATAGATTCTTGTTATGAGACCCTTTTTGTCTGGCCAAGCATTGCCCAGAATGGATGTAGCTCCAACTAGTGTAATAGACCTAGTTAAACTGAAATAGATTGTAACGACAGGCGACCATTTGTATTATGTAACTCTATTCCAAATTCCTTCGTAAAGCTGCTCAAGCGATGTCACTTTGATTGGAGAAGGATCGACGTTTGTGATGCCTCTGAGCGGATCAGAGACGGGAGAATGTATTGATGAACTTTGTTATGTATTAATGCAAACCATGTAAAGGTAACTATTATACTAGGTGTAGATACTGAAAGATGGAATTCCTAATCATTGATGATTGGAATGCTTTGAAATAGTACTATAGGTCAAATACGGCTGTGTTGTGTGTGTGTGTGTGTGTGTGTGTGTGTTTCACACTTGATATTTTGTTTCAATTTAAACAATAAATTTCCCTTGTTGTAAATACAATGTTTTACCTACAAGATGTAACAAAGAGTATTTTTTTAATTACCATTTCCTACTGCTGCCTTTGTATACAGCTTTATTCTTACTTTTCTTACACAACTGGTTCATCTATTACTATCCCTCTTACGGATCTCTGTTATAATTTTAAATTTATCAAACAATTACATTTTTCGTAAGAACATTTCTGTCATGAAGCTCAGTTATTACTACACAGGCGTTGTCAAGGCTTTATATCTCATATATTTTAATTAACCTTTTACATTAATTAGGTTTCAATATCTCTTTGACGTTTTAGTACGAAATCTCCACATTTATATCTTATTTTCTAATGTTATATACTTACAATCATCACTGAACCAGTGTAAAACCATATTTTCTTAACAATAATAATATCTGTCAATAGTGCATAAATTTAAACGAAATTAATTCTCTATCTTAACAGAGTGGTTTTTACTAATATTGCCTAGTAAACATTGGCATCATCAAGTATTTCATTAAAACTACTGCTTGACCTTGAGTGACTTTGTGGCTTTGTGCGCATATAAAATTCCCGTGTTCTTACTGTTTATTTCTATTAACAATAACATTTGTAATAAAATTTTAACTAAATAAAGGAGTTAATAAATAGCCAATACCGATGACAAGGTCTGACGTATCAGACAAACGCCAGTTATTTTCCTACTTGGCTACCCTGTCGCACTCTACATCACACAACTACATTGACAGGTATAATTCTGTCACAATTCTGTCAGTTATATTTGTATACTGCATTACTACTTAGATGACTTTGAATTTCGTAGCATTTAACTATAAAGCTCTTAAGTTGCTTATTTTTATTCCACATAAAATTACTTTGAATGGCGTGTGACGTTGCTTGTGAGTACTTGTTTTGAGACACAACCCATAACTTTTCTGATAAAGATCAGACCAAGTGGTTTTCTTGGATGGTTTTAGAGAAGATATTTGGTTTGCCTTCCATGGCCCTTTACGAATTTTACGCACGTAACTTCAACTACAAATTTCCTGCGGCATGAGCTATGACCGCCTAGAATCTCAGAATACGCAATGCAAACCCTAAGTGGATAAATTTGCGTTTAAATTTTCTGGGCGGAACCAATCACACGAGGTATAGAAGAAACGAGAATCCTGGTCGCCTAGAAAGTTCTATTTTTGCCGAATAGTTTTGGAATAGCGGAAAAGCCCGTAGTCTATGGTTGGAGTCTTCTCAGGGGGGGGGGGCGGTGCTGTCACTAAACGTAAAGCTACAGATAGGTCTTGTGCTCTCACATTCTGGTAACACGGGTCCTGGCGCCTTGACCCCTCCCGTCACGACCCTAAATCCTGTCACCCGGGCGAGAGTCATGGGGGGCTGTCACTAAACGTACAGCTACAGATAGGTCTTCGTGCTCTCACAGTCTGGTACCACGGGTCCTGGCACCTTGACCCCTCCCATCACGACTCTAAATCCTGTCACCCGAGCGAGAGTCATGGGGGGCTGTCACTAAAAGTAAAGCTACAGATAGGTTTTCGTGCTCTCACAGTCTGGTACCACGGGTCCTGGCGCCTTGACCCTTCCGTCACGACCCTGAACTATGTCACCCGGGCGAGAGTCATGAGGGGTCAAGCTAGACTACGGACAGTAACTACACATGAGCGCATTCTTTGTGTAATTTAGAGGTGGAATTCACAAGAGTATGTACTCTCCATTCACTTTCTGTTTCCCCGTCGTTTAAATATTCTTTTAATTCCAAGAGCCGTCTGGCTGTCTGGGATAATGAAGTGTCTACGGACAACCCACGTACGCTTCAACCCACGGCTACACTTGAATTAAGGGATGCTTTTTTCTAAATTGCTGAACGCATTAGGGTGTGCTAATTACTTTCATCCCCTATTTGTTTAGGAAGGAATTGTCTTTTTTACGTTTGACGCTAATGTTATAAAACAGTAACACATGTTAAATAAAAAACATTTTGAAATAATTTCAAGTATATTAACATTTTAACACTTTACAAAATTCTGGCATTGTTTTTACAATGCTTAAATTAGCCACAGTTTTAAGGACGCGTTTCGGACAACCTCCGTTTTTAAAACAGCATCTGTATTGCGTTTCAATATTATTATTTTTTTAATATGACCTCTAAGCGTGAAAACCTATTTTGAAGTACATTTAAAATTATAAACGTTAGAAAGGAATTAATCTTCGTCTAAGACAGGCAACCTCAATACGCGGCCCTGAGAAAGATTTGTTGTGCCCCTCAGACTGTTAGGAATTAAGACAGCAGTTCAGTGGCAATTATATTTTTCAAGAAAAAAGAAACATAAAGCTTACTCTTAGTTTTGGAAAGCGGTTGAAAAAGACAAATCTCCTAACTTAACTGACTATGCCGAGAAAATATATGTCTTTGTATCTACTCATCTGTTTATCTATTCAGTAATCTGAAGTTCATAGAACACAAGCACAGATCTGGGTTAAAGAGTGAGAACGTTGAAAACATTTTGCGAGTTTAAGACCTTCCCAACTTGTTAACATAGATACCATATTGGAGAGTTGTGAAAGATTTCGCCCATCGGCTTCAAAGTATAAAATAATTCAGGTATTCCAGGAGTAAAGTAAAATACATTTTCCTACTTTTATTATGTAAAACAGTTGATTTATTTTAGTGATGTAATAAACCTATGTTATAATCATACTGTTTGTAAGTTATTTAACGTCACTCGTACTTGCTACCCTGAAGAAAACCTATGCAAACTACTTGACTCTAAGAAATCCTAGTCCCCTGGTCTAAGGAGATTGTCCTTTTTCTGATATCATGATAACCTCTCTGTGTTCTGAACTCTCTCTCTCTCTCTCCATCTCTCTCTGACCTCCTGAAAATGTCTGGTGTCTTGATTATATCTTGAGTATTCTGTTCAAATTACTTCTACATAGACTCTCTCTCTCTCTCTCTCTTTCTTTCTCTCTCTCTCTCTCTCTCTCTCTCTCTCTCTCTCTCTTTGACCCTTTGGCTGATGGTCTAGTTCTTTTATCATATCTCTAAATCTCTAACCAATTTCCTATTCTCTGACCACATATTCGGTCCCCTGGTGACATTTCCGATACTCTGAACTTTCTCTAGTATTTTGGTTACATGTCCGATAATCTGGTCTGACCTCTTGCTCACGACTTTTTCTCCCTGGACAAATCTCTAAAATAAATCTGCTCCTGTGACACACCTACGGTCCTCTATTCAAATCTCTCACAGAAGAAGGAAAGTGAATAATTTGAGAGACAAAGTATCCTTTTAATTTGGTTTCGTGTATTTTGCCAATTTCCTGAATAAACTATTGATTATACCTTAAAGATTTATCGACTTTAAATCCAAAAGTACGTTCTTAATTTGAATTTTCTGTCATATTAACATACACGAAAATATCTTGCGGTAAAAAAAAACCAAGTTTGTTATTTTTTTAACAAATTCTTCACATAACGGGAGCCATTTTGATTATTGAAACAAAAGTATTCAAAATTCTGTAAATGCCAACGCGCAGGTTTTCAGATTGACATTTATAGAGTCTTTATAGGATCAAACTTAAGATGAGTTATTTACAAAACGATATAAAATCATAATTAAAAACTTCAAAGAACCAGAAACGTATTGGCCTGAGTGTTTGTTTATAAGGATCGAATAAAACATTTTCAAAGACGTAATTTAAATTTCCGTTCATATTAAAATACGACTGTTTTCTTCAGAAAAAATATTTAGGCAATTTCAAAAAGTAAATTGTTTTTAATGAAAAACATAATTAATACTTTATTTTGGAATAATATTTTTCAAAGCAATGGTTCAAGGCGAAATGATTTTTTTTTAGCGCGCTGACAAAGACGTCCCCGCAAGGGTTAAGTAAATTACTGGTAGGGGAAATTATTTTCAAAATCGCTTTTACCCAAAATGAGATTTATTCTCGTAATAATTACCGTCTTAGGAACTCCAACATGTCGTTTGTAAAGGCCGTACTAAAATAACGCTTAGATTTCTACTGAAAGATCCGCGCATGCATGATGCTGACAAACATTTGTGTCTAAACGTTTTCCTATCGGCATGAAAGACGAACGACTATAGTCCGGACCACGTAATTCGGACTTGGCCGTCAGAGATCCCACGAGATTTCCCCTATAGTATAATTTCTGAAAACAATTTACATATTAAGAATGTTGCCAATCCATATGCATGTAGCTTCTGCATCCGATATGTCTACACAAATTTCAAGATTGTTTGTTATTTCATACCGAAGCTAATTTATCATCGAATTTATCTAATACCGACAGTCAGTGTTTTGGCTGTCCTTATCATGTCTGTAGGAAAGTATTTATACTAACCTTATACCTCCCGTCTCCCCTACTGCGATCTCTCAAGGCCAAGTACACGGTTACTTGGTTCAAACTGTATAAGACCAGACTAGGAAACTTGTTTCTATACATAATACCTAGGCATGATCCAATAAGTACCGAATATGTTTAAATTAATGTTTTGTTAACTGGATTAAACACGCCGTGGGGAATTATTGGGGATGAATTACAGAAAAATAAAGAATGAAGAAGATTTTTAACTACACGAACCCTGCAAATGGTATTATATAATACTAGAAATAATAAGTAAGATTTAACAATTGTAGAAGATACGTAGGAAGATAATGCGTACTAATGTTAAGACAGATACGAACGGTTCGAAGAAACTGATTATTTAGACACTGAAAAAGAATTTACAGCAGGCCATTACAGGAGAAAAGATATTTTAAAAAAATGTTCATAATAATGAACAACATATATTTTAATTGATAAATTATAAATGGTGGTTTTGGAGTTTTTAAAGATTGTTTTAAGTTAGTTAAATGGTATTATTATTGTATATAGGTAGGAATAAACGTCAAAAATCCCTGTTTAGGTGGTTAAGGGACATCAAGGTTGTGAAACGTTGATCAGGACATCATGTGTGAAAGGTTGTGCACCTAAAATAGGTGCACTACCGAGGTCATGAAAAGGTGTCGCCCATTACAACCACTTGTAAGAAGTATGTAGAGAATAGATAGAATTAGTCAGGACTAAATAAAAGACTAAAAATTTTGGAAAACTGTGACATTGCTCTTGCAGAATTACTCTTGTTGGAAATTTCTCCACTACCCGATTAAAGAATGGAACAGAATTTCAAATTTTAAAAGCTAAAGATAAGACAAATGGATGTCTTGAAAACACATTTAAAAAAGTTAAGAATTTTAAGCAAGTCATTTACTAAGTGGAAATATTCTTTGGAAAACTTTAGCGTGAGAAATAAAGAAGGGTAAAAGCAGGAAGAACGAAATGGGCAGGGTAGACAATACAAAATTATAGGAGTAGCACGGTGAGACCATAATGAAAATTGAGATAGCTGAACTGAGATATGTGTGTGTATATATATATATATATATATATACAAATATAAAATATGTTCTCATGTATATTAATCAAAATAAACTGAGGTTATTCAAACACAAGTCTATTAAATAACTCTTGTATTTGAATCCCATTAGTTGTTTGCAATACACACACACACACACACACACACACACACACACACACACACACACACACACACACACACACACACACATATATATATATATATATATATATATATATATATAATTAATTATTTATTTATTTATATATCACTTACATTATAATGAACTTAAACAAACTTACTTGGTATATATGCGAGTATACTTTCGAAGACTAACTACGGTGTCTTTATTATAGAGCATCAACTGAGACTAAGCTCTTCTGCAAATTCGTTAATATATATAAATATTTAAATATATATTTATATATATATATATATATATATATATATATAAATATTTAAATATATATACATATATATATATATATATATATATATATATATATATATATAAATATTTAAATATATATATATATATATATATATATATATATATATATATAAATATTTAAATATATATATATATATATATATATATATATATATATATATATATATATATATATAAATATAATATGTTTTGTTTTATAATAATCAAAAACAACTAAGGTTATTCAAATACAAGGATTATTTATTAATTTATGTTCAAAGAATTTTGTTGATAAACAGTACCAACATCATCAATCATGAGTCTTGTATATATATGTTTGTGTGTGTGTGTCTGTGTGTGTGTGTGTGTGTGTGTGTGTGTGTGTGTGTGTGTGTGTGTGTGTGTGTGTGTGTGTGTGTGTGTGTGTGTGTGTGTGTGTGTGTGTAAGATAATTTCAGCACAAATACTGCATTTATTATTAATTAAATATTTTACAGCATAATGGCAATATTATAGAAGAGGACCTTAATGACAAATTAAATGACATACAAATGAAAACAACTAATAGGCTACACTATTGGGGCATTCTGTTAATAAATATATTTTCTAACACACAATAAATTTTCATAAAACACGATAGACAAGTTATAATTAGAAAGAAATTTTTCCCGTGGAAATCAATAAAAAAATTTAATTTGTCAAGTTTTTCGCCCAATATGAAATTATCGATTTCAATGACAATCAGAATTTAGATGATTTCCTCATTTATCAGTGTGCGTAATCCAATGAAGTCCCTAGCTTTACACTTTATTGTTATATCTCCGTTTTGTGTATTCATCATCTTTTCACGAGGCTCACAAAATGTTAAAGTTGCATCCAGCATTCTACCATCCCCCCTACTTCTAAATACTTTTTTTAACTTCAATTCGACTACATTAATTGTTGGTTCTACTAATATAACAGTTTATACTCCACGAATTAACGGCACCGTTCACAGTAATAAAAACACGACCAGGAAAATCGTCAATACAAATAAAGTAAAATATTGCCAAGGGAAAAGCAATTTGGTGAACCAATGGACGTCTACTTCCGGTCATGTGGTTTTGGAACTTTTCCAAAGATAGCGCCACTGATTTATCGTCTTACCCCACTGTTAAAGTCATCGTCAGGTTTTATTTTGATAAAGTGTTGCAGAGTTCTTGTGAGCTATATAATTTATTTGCAACATTTATTGTATTTTGGGAGATATGTGTACTTAGTGATATGTCAATGCAAGAGGAGTTTTTATTTATTAAACACGTTTATTAATTGAAACTCTTTAGGAAATATTTGATTCCATACGCTTAGCAAATGTACAGTTTAAAGAGTTTGTCATTGGGGGAGAGTAATCTATGGAGATGAGGAGGACTGAAAATGGGGCAGAATTAGGAAAATGTTGTAAAATGCCCTTTTTACACAAATTTTTAAACAATCAATCTAATAGTATCAACACAAAAATATTGGAAAGGAAAAAATTGTTTTGGAATTCATTAGAGTACTGGTTGTTTGAAACGCCCCTTCAGTCGGAAGGTAGAAAGTTTAAACGAGAGGTAATGTTATCTCTATCCTTTTACTGCACAACCTGACAATAAAGGAACTAAGCAAAGCTAGGTGGAATATCGACCAAGGAATAAAATAAAAAGGGAAGAGATATACAATGAAGTGTGGTGGCTACAGACGTATTCAGCTGGATTATTTATATGTCATGCTGAAGCTAAAGCTAGTACTGATCCAGCTGGGTCGAGTTCGTAATACTGTCTTGATTTGTCTTACAGTCCCCATCGGACAGCCCTGTAAAGAGTTTTCCCTCTTGCCTTTATTATCTATTATTTTCTAATAACAATATTTTATCGTATTTTTAAAACTCTCAAGTTAATTCCAGATTTAAAAAAAACAAATAATAGTATTATTTTGATAGTTGACCGCAACATTTAACAAGAAATGTTTTCTGAGCTTAATAGATTCCAGGTCGTAAAAAAACTTTTAGAATTTTTGTTATTAGGAAAATAATACAGATTGACAACGAATATTTTTAAAAATTAGTGCACATACCATTTATTGCATACTACAATTAGTGCATACAACTATTAGTGCGCACAACAGTTATTGCATGCAGCAATTAGTGCATACAACAATTAGTGCATGCAACAGTTAGTGAGATAAAGATTACACAACCTGGAGAGTTAGCGACTAAGAAAGGAAACAATGGAGTACAGATAATAGTCAATGAAAGATGAAAATTCATTGATTCTCCGAGATGTGCAAACGATCTGGGGATCTTAAAGTTATTATTAATAATAACTTGAACCGTTCCACATTTTAATATATTGGCATTTGTCTACAACTCCAGTTAATAGTTAAAACAAGACTAAAACTTCTTTTTATTGTGATTGAAACTTTGTTTTGACTGTTGACTGGGGAATGATGTACTCTTCAATGTCAACATATTAAATTGATTGAGAGCTTCGTGTTATCATTTTTATAAATATTTTTCATTATAAAATGTATATTGAATAAAGCATTACTATTCTACATTCGGCGTTATTTTTTCCGTCAAGTGACCACAATTAATGTCATTTATATCCGACATAGCTGCTGGTGACAGAACGTAATAGGTTCTAGATAGCTTTGGCCGCAGTACTGATTGCGGCGACCTGTCCATATTCCGAATGCCACATTTGCATGCAGCCATTTTTCTATCCGTCATTGCATATTAGCCCCGCAACCGTATTGATCCCCCTCTGCAGCTACCTCTCTTTAGAGGGATTTCAATTTTCTTTGAGATAAAATAAACATTCCGGACACGTCGTGTAGAAGTATACCATGCATAAAAGGGATTAAAGACTACAGCACGGGAATTGACAAATCCACTTGTGCAGTCTGGATACAGACGGTTCCTGGGGGATTTCGTTTCCTACTATAAAAGGAAGGTTTTATTTGTTTGAAATATTTATCGTGTTAACCAAACTATGCAAAATGTGTTACTGTGCAAACTTGTACATGAAATAACATATTGGTGTGTAAATGCAATATTTTTAAAATGGTTAAAATTAAAATATTTTCATATTCAAACAAAATATTTTAAAGAAGATTATTTAAACAACACTGGATCTACTGTGAATCGATGGATATATAGTTAAGTGTTAAACAAGCAATAAAGCTTAATATGTAGCTGTGGAAAGATGGCAGGGTTAAAATTGGAGAAAGAGGCGGGGATAGGTACAAACATTACAGGTCGGGGTAGATTTTAGAAAATTGCTGGAGAGAGGAGCTAATGTTACAGTGGGATTTAAAGTTATAGAGATGCTTGAAAGTTACAAGTAGATGGAGCTATTGAGAATAACTAGAGCTACACTTGAAGATCCAGCTGTGGAGAAAAGATAATGTTACAGGCAGAAATGTACCTATTGAGAGATGTTAGAGCCACAGTTGGATATAAGGTTATACAGACACTAGAAGCTTAGAACTGGAGAAAGAACTGTGGAGGGAGCTAGAATTACAGTTGAGATAGAGTTATAGAGAGATTCTACTGTAGACGTTGGATAAAAGTTATAGAGATGCTATAAATATACAAGTCGTGGTTGAGGCTTAATGAGATGCTAGAAAGTTACAGATATAGATGGAGCGATTGAGAGATGCTAGAGCTACATTTGAAACTCCAACGGTGGAGAAGAGATAAAGTTATACTCAGAATTGTAGTTACAGAGAGGTGCTAGATCCGCAGTTGGATATAAGGTTAGAGAGATGGTACAGTAGTAGTTGGATATAAAGTTATAGAGATGCTATAAAGATACAGATAGTGATTGAGGAATAATGAGATGCTAGAGTTACAGCTGAAGATGGAGCTGTTGAGAGGATCTAGAGTTAAAGTTATAGTTAGAGTTAAAGTTATAGAAATGCCAGAAAGTTAAAACTGGAGCTAAAAATGTGGAAATGAGCTAGAGTTAGAGTTGGGCAAAGAGTTATTGAGATGTGCTAAAGTTGCAGTTGGGTAAAAAGTTATAGAGATGTTAGCAAGTAACAGTTGAAGATGTAACTGTGGAAAGGAACTAGAGAAAAAACTAAATATAGAGTTATGAAGAGCTGCTAGACAGTTAGATTTGGAGATGAAACCGTGGAGTGGTACTAAAATTACTGTTGGAGATAGGATTATAGAAAGGCGCTAGAGTTACAGCTGGGGATGTCGCTCTCAAGAGGAGCTAGAATTGCAGTTGGATATGAAGTTATAGAGATCCCAATATGTAACAGCTGGAGAATAAGCTTTAGAGAGATGCTAGAGGTAAGCTTTCGATGGAGCTGTAAAAACGAAAATACATTTTAAACATTTCAAACTAAACAATAACTTGAAAATGAACAATAAATCTCCAAATAGACCTATATGTAATTCCGGGATTGTTGCAATGGGAGTTGTAACTGGAGCTGGAGAAAGATTGAGCCGTTGATGTAACATAACGCCAACCTTATCATCATCTGTAATAAAGTCAAATGTGGTGTCAGAACAAAGACTCTTAGCGGTCATGGATAGAGCTGGAGCTGAACATAAACTGGGCCTAGCAGTACAGAGAGATTCAGAAAAGTAATGGTCGACTACAAATCTATTTATGTTCGAATTTTCTAGAAACCATTTACATTTTTACAACATGTGTTATGATTTCCAAATTTAATTAATGTAATGAGTTTAGTTTTCTCTATAAGCTACATTTCCTAAGCCAGCCTAATCGACCCTTCATCTATCCGAAAGTCGTTCTATCAAACACAGATTGAACTTCACTTAGCAACGCTTCTGTTGTTTCGGTCAGGGATTAGTGTCCAAACTAGTCTTAAAGTGTGATTAGATTAAATAGCTGAAAATTATGGATTTAAGCGCTGATTTAAAGCAGGAGTAATAAACACGGACAAACTTGAAAGTTGTATGTGGCATCAAAAGCTTGTTAGTCGGTGATCACTCGGTGTAGGTTAAACGGTGTCATAAGTTGTTCTAAATATAATTCAAAACACATTCAGTTGGTCTCGTATAAATATTTCAACTTTTTAAAACTGTTATCAATAAGTATCAAGCACAGCTAAATAGTGCTTTTTTTAAAGAAGTTTTTAAAATAACCGCAAAGAAATAGCTCGTGCTTTTTTTTATTCAATTACTTATATTTGCTCACATTGTCCTATATCCAATACATACACACACACTCACACACACACACACACACACACACACACACACACACACACACACACACACACACACACACACACACACACACACACACACACACACACACACATACACACACACACACACACACACACACACACACACAAACACACACACACACACACACACACACATACACACACATACACACACACACACACACACACAAACACACACACACACACACACACACACACACACACACACACACACATACACACACACACACACACACACACACACACACACACACACACACACACACACACACACACACACACACATACACACACACACACACACACACACACAAACACACAAACACACACACACACACACACACACACACACACACACACATACACACACACACACACACACACACACACAAACACACACACACACACACACACACACACACACACACAAACACACACACACACACACAAACGCACAAACACACACACACACACACACACACACACACACACACACACACACATACACACACACACACACACACACACACACAAATATATATATCAAATCAAGTCCAAATATATTTTTTAACATGTATTGGATAACAATTGTTGTTACCACAGTTTTTAAAATATTTATTAAATAATTAAATTTATAGAAGTTGATGTCTCCGTTGAATTCCAACTGAATGATTAGGCTATATGTTTTAAATATAGAACTTTGGCACTAAATCATTTTTCCCATAGCTAGGTATTACTTACTTAAAGATGTATATGGAATTATAAGAGGGAGTTTGTTTGCAATAATGAAGCATTAAAAGGAATGTATAGAATGAGAAATAATATACCACTATCAGCTTCATAAATTAGAAACGAAAAAAAATCGAATAATTTGTAACGAAAAAAAATAATAGCCCAACACCATATACTTTATAGAGAAGAAAATGAAAAGTTGCAAGGAAATTCACTTTCTATTTTGCCACTAAATATTGTGACACTTTCTTATGTATATACATATTTATAATAATTGTAATTCTAAAATAAAAAGTAACTAAAATAAAAGTTTTCTCAGTTGGGCTGAGTTGGAATTAAAATTAATTGTTTTTTATATTACTTGTTTTTTTATGACGTAAAGGGCAAAGTACAGCTCTCTTAAGGAATATGGCAAGAATTGTGCATAATAAGTAGACATAAGGTCAAAATAAAGGTTTTCTTGATCTGAGAGAAGTTCGACCTTTCATCCCAGAGACAGACCCACTCCTTATTGGAAAGGTGTTACTATCAGAGCGTTCTATAAGAGGAAAGAATATTTTTGTAAACCCTATCGCTAGTAGAAAGACCGTGTGTAGTTTTATCTGCTTTATTAGCATGGAAACAAGGCGATTCTTAAAGGGATACTTGTAAACCTATAAAACCCTTGACGTCTGCAAGTATTGAAGCGCGTTCACCCAGAGAAGAAGGTCGGGAGAGAAAGGAAAACTGGCGTGGGTAGCCAATTGTCTAACCAGAACAAGTTGTAACACGAAACCACCATCTTTAAGCTATCCTATGCCTCGCAGTTTGTTTTCGCTACGTTTTTATCTATTTATCTCGCACGTGCTCCAAAACAAGACGAACGTACGCGCTGGAACCGAATTCGAGTGATCTATTGCGCAAAGTTTGTGACGTAAAGTTTGCAATCCGCCTCACTAGACTCATAAATGCTTTTATGGTTAGTAAAGTTATATCGAGCAATAAATAGAAAATAACCCGCCCTTAATTATCGTTCTGGGTCTCTTGTCCTTCATTGCGTCACAACAAAATTTTATCTCCTCTGTAAACATAAAACAAATTGTTCTTTTTTATTAAGAGAATTTATTTCGTGATTCTTTTTTTTATAACAATGGTTAAATAAAATTGGAAATGTTTTGGATTATCTTTAATGTCTCGTACAGTCGGAAGGAAGTTTAGAAATGTCGGATGCATAAAATATGTGACAGATATAAACGCGGTAAGGACTGGAGGTTCCTTGATCGCGCAGGAGCCCTTTTGTAAGTAAATCACTTATAAAGCTAATCCGGGCAGCTGTTAGAGCGCTCTTATGGAGCTCTCATAGGGAGTAGGTCTAGCTCAGGTTGGCAACACTGTTTACATGGTACCATATTTTTTTCTATATTTCCAGTATGGCCATCCCTTAGTCTCACCTTTTACTATCTCCCTTCCTTTCCGTTTTCTTATAAAAAAGTGTAATGGTACAAAGATGTTCCATCTATACGGCCCCTTTTAGGAGTAGGCCTAACTCAAGTATGCCATGATCTACAAGCAGGAACATATTTCACCTATATTTCTCGAACCATGGGAACATTACGAACCCGGGTACAAACACAAAAGTCAAAAAAGTTTGACCCCTTCAAAACGAGAAAGTAAAAACCATACAACTACTGGTTTACGGGACAAGAAATGCCATTCACAGTTTTGTTTAATTTTTACGGTTTAATAAAACCGATTTCCTTTTAGTTCCTAACTAACCAATATGAAAAGAAACAGCGTTATACGACCCATGAATGAGCACCTAAGGTTCATGTCGCGTCAACTGCTTGGTTCGGCTAACATTACACCCACAACCCTTTCGATTCTAATGGTTTTTTCTCTCTATTTTGTTCACTTTTCAGTTTTTCTCATTTTAAATATTTCGTGGAAATCGTATCTCATTTATTAACACTGCAGTGGTCGCGCGGATTGCTATTATAATACAGGGGTAAATTTTTGTAACTATTTTTGGTTGGTAGGACTTATGACCTTGAGCTACCGTCAACCTTTCACATACACAATCGCTCTGTTACCAGTCAAGCAGAGCCGTAGGTGGGCACATTATTTTTTTAATATTTTTATGTCACTTGGATTACAATAGTTGTCTGCGTGATCACTTATATTATATTTTCTATACATGAGGTACTTTTAATATTTTGTATATTAAACAGTTATTTTCTTATTTTTGTGTGAAAACAATATTTTAATTGGTAACACATTTATTTGTAAGCAATGTCTGAGCCAGAGCGTGAAGAAATACGACGCTGGCTAATTATTTTCTTATTTTTGTGTGAAAACAATATTTTAATTGGTAACACATTTATTTGTAAGCAATGTCTGAGTCAGAGCGTGAAGAAATACGACGCTGGCTAATTATTTTGTTATTTTTGTGTGAAAACAATATTTTAATTGGTAACACATTTATTTGTAAGCAATGTCTGAGCCAGAGCGTGAAGAAATACGACGCTGGCTAATTATTTTGTTATTTTTGTGTGAAAACAATATTTTAATTGGTAACACATTTATTTGTAAGCAATGTCTGAGCCAGAGCGTGAAGAAATACGACGCTGGCTAATTATTTTCTTATTTTTGTGTGAAAACAATATTTTAATTGGTAACACATTTATTTGTAAGCAATGTCTGAGCCAGAGCGTGAAGAAATACGACGCTGGCTAATTATTTTGTTATTTTTGTGTGAAAACAATATTTTAATTGGTAACACATTTATTTGTAAGCAATGTCTGAGCCAGAGCGTGAAGAAATACGACGCTGGCTAATTATTTTGTTATTTTTGTGTGAAAACAATATTTTAATTGGTAACACATTTATTTGTAAGCAATGTCTGAGCCAGAGCGTGAAGAAATACGACGCTGGCTAATTATTTTGTTATTTTTGTGTGAAAACAATATTTTAATTGGTAACACATTTATTTGTAAACAATGTCTGAGCCAGAGCGTGAAGAAATACGACGCTGGCTAATTATTTTGTTATTTTTGTGTGAAAACAATATTTTAATTGGTAACACATTTATTTGTAAACAATGTCTGAGCCAGAGCGTGAAGAAATACGACGCTGGCTAATTATTTTGTTATTTTTGTATGAAAACAATATTTTAATTGGTAACACATTTATTTGTAAGCAATGTCTGAGCCAGAGCGTGAAGAAATACGACGCTGGCTAATTATTTTGTTATTTTTGTGTGAAAACAATATTTTAATTGGTAACATATTTATTTGTAAACAATGTCTGAGCCAGAGCGTGAAGAAATACGACGCTGGCTATCAGAAACCGAAGATGACAATGAAAGCGTGTTAGGTTAACCTTGTTTTAACTTGACTTAACTTTGTTTTATGTTATATATATTACTTTTGTGTTACAATAAATTGTTTCCCCCTCATTTGTTTTCTATATTAACTCTTAAACACCCTAAAATACTTTATTTTTGAATTTACGATATTTTTGAAAAATACTTATATTTTAAAAGCTATTGCAAAGTGTATTACAATAGTTAACCGCGCGACTATTGCAGTGTTAAATTATCACTGTCCAGGTTTTCCATTTCCTTCAGCTATACAATATGTAGACAAGGCTAATTTCTGATTTTTCAACCATTATGAATCTATCTACGTGTACGTAGCCATAAATAATCCCATAAAACAATAACGCCATAATGAGTTAGTTTTTATATCGCAGTGGAATATTTCACTAAATATAAAAACAAAAAGATATTGCTTATGCGGAAAGCTAATTTTATCGAATAATTAAATGTTAAATGATAACGAAAATAGGTTGAAACCTCAATTGGAATATTAAATTTATTAGTTATTCAAATATTATTTTGTCTCTTTCGTCAGTATCACAGCCTAAATTAATATTAGAATAATTAGAAACAAACCTAATATCAGTCGGATCCAGATAATAATTTGGGTGGAGCTGGTGGGTGAGTAGGAGAAGGGCTATCACATGCCCTGAAAATATTTAGGAAATATGGGTAGCTATAGTGTAAACTCTAAAGGTCTTCTATCTGAAGGAAATAGTTGTAGGGCAATTCTGTGACATTACACAATCATTAATGAGACTTATTCACAATATAAAACACATATTTATCACATTGTGTGTGTCCGTATGTATTAGTGATTATTATGTGTTTGTAAACATATTCTACAAATTTATGAGTTGATTTAAATCAGAGCCGTAAGTAAATATCGAAAATAACACTTTCTTACATTTATAGGGTTATTATAGGCTATAGTTTATAAATGTTTACTTTTCTATATCTTGGGAGGATTTTTGATCACCAAGCATTTTAAATCTGCCACTACATATTGTTATTTTTTATTTTGCTTTTTTTTTCGCCAGCAACTATTTTGACCCCAGAGAGATTCTAATTTAGGAATCACATCTGTTATTTCCTGCCCCTTGTCTGTAGTAGTCATGACGTCATACAATGTAATTACCACTGCTACGAGTCTCCTTTGAGCGACCCACTGCCCTTCCTCAGGGATTTGCACTCTGTAAAGTCTAGTTCTAACCCTAATTTAACGCAAGGGGCGTCGATAATCTGGAAGGGTAACGGTATAATAATGTCGACGTTTAGCGGTACGAGGAACTGACAGTTTTATGATGAAGCTCATCAACTGATGACCCAATCTATTCAAATGTGTCCAAAGAATGCTCTCGCCGATAATAAATGTTTAGGAATAAAAGACAGCTGTTTTGCGGAGTAATTACAATATTGTATTCCGCTACAGTGACGTTTCGATAACTAGATTCTCATCATCAGAAAAGTTTTAAATTATACCACCCTTGGAAAATATTTTTTGTTTTGTAGCTATGCAGCTTTATTATAGTCACCAATTTTAAAGCAGTTTGTTAGAGCAAAACCCTCTTTGTAATAGATATAAATGGCAATACCTATGTTCTTCCAATGTTTAAAACAAAATTTATTTTATAAAATTTGAACCATACTTTCCAAGGGTTGTATTATTTGTTTAAGTTTTTTCTGTAGACCTGATGGTGTTAAAAATCTAGTTATCGAAACGTCGTTGTAGCACAATAAAATCAATAAAATATTGTACTTATTCCGCAAAATAGCAGTTTTTTATTACTATAAATTATTTCAACATTTTCTCTGTATCCTTTTTTTAATTTTGTAATTAATTCTTTTTATTGCTCTCTACCTCCCTCCCTCCCTCTCTCTCAAAATTATATATATATATATATATATATATATATATATATATATCTTTTTCCCTGTCTGTCTGCCTGCCTATCTGCCTGTCTGTCTGCTGTCTCTCTGTCTCTCTCGGATTTAAAAAAATGTGTACGCTTTCTCAAGGTTTTTCTTCTCTCTCTCTCTTAGTGTTTTCAATTTGTCTCTTTTTATGTCTTTCCCTCTTTTCCGCCTTCTTTATTTTAATTTTAGTTCTTCCTAATATGCCTATATTGTTTAACATGTCTATATTATAACACCAATGGGTAGTGATAAAAATAATGTAACTAATATAAAATGGTTTCAAATCATTACAAAATACTGTTTCTCATAATGTATGTTAGCCATTTAACAAACTACTTCAGCTTTTGTCCCTCTGTCTTTCCTTTTTTAATTGCTTTTGTCTTTGTCGTCGAATTTTTCTTAAAATGTGTCCTCTCCTCCAGATTTGTTAAATTTTGTTCTCTTTCTCTCTCCCTCCCTCTTTCTAGGTTTTAACCTTGTAATAATATCAGTGTTATTCACTCCTGTTATATACTATTTTTACAGTTAGTCTATATTAATACACCAATGACTAATGATAAAAATAACAAACACATAAACTGGTCTTAAGCCCCTAATAGACTTCAACATTTTGATCAAAAATACTATTTATTAGTATTTTAAAATATTTTATCTATAAAATAAAGCTATAAAATTTATCAAAAGCCTATTTCTAAACCATAAAAATTGTATAATTTTCTATAAAAGTAAATATAAACTAGGCGCCATTACGGTAATATTCAATAAAGCTTTTTTTATTTTCAATTTATTCGGATTCACTTATGTTACCTAAAAATACGTATATATACATTATAACAAGAAAAACGTATTTTATATGTTCAAAAGCATATATAATAACATAAATAAATAAAACCTCTATACCACAAATAACTTTTTTTTATTCATATATTAAAAAAAAGTCATTTGTGGTACAGATGTTTCATTTATTTATGTTAAATATTACGCCACAATTTTATATACAGTTATAGCATATATAATGTTTAAAATTTATAATTGATGTATTCTATTATTTTGAAATAAAATAATTTCCAATAGATATTGCGAATTGCATACTGTTTCCCCTGTACTCTAGTGATACTATATAAACCCCAATGGTCATCGAGGTCTCTCCGCTTTCAATCCTCGTTTCACAAAATTATTAATGCGTTCGGCCACGTGATTGTTATTATGCTGCAATGCAACTATTCAAACGGCAATGCTCTGCCAATAGTCTTTACCGCTATTTTGCTGTCATTTCAATGCGTTTTTAATAACCTTTATCATTTCGCATGAAACTTGATGCTTATCCAAGAATAAATCTCTGGCACATACCTCCTTTTACGCCTTTTAGTGAATTTATATTCTTGAACTGCGCCACACGTTCTATATACTTCAACTGTACGAATTTAATTTGCCTGTATATTCTTTATAGTTACTAAAACGTTTAATTAAGGCTTACAAATGTTTTATTTGTACACATCTACAAATTTTACAACGGTTCGATTTTTCTTCTTTAAAAACCACCTCTGAATGAACGGTTCTAAAATGATGATTAAAATGCAATGGGTTGTTATGATAAGGCCTAACGTTCAGAACTGGTTAAACAGGCAAAAACATAATCAGAAGAATTGAAAGAAATAGTTTTATTATAATTGAAAATTTTCTTAAATAAATTATTTTATAAATGGTTAGTATTTCTATAAGGTTACAAGCAGCCGGACTATAAAAGTCATAATCTCTCTGTTCCCACAAGTTACCTGGCTTTATATCTTGTAATTAGATTAAAGGTTTGCAAACGGTTACCTCTCACGCAAAGGCACTCTTGTAAGGCAAAGCATAACTTAGATACAAATTGTAGTTCTCTCAGTCGCTACCCACCGTAAAGTACACGGGCGCTACGTGTATAGGCTGATATAGCATACAATGTAACACCATTATACGCCCGGTAATTGTGACGTAATTCTATATGACTAAAAACTAATACACTTCCTACAAATAGTGCAAAACTATGTATTTTATGGTAGAACTTCTGTTTTTGTAAAAGTATCTTTGTGTATCAGAGGTACTTGAAGTACCTACCTATACCCGCACCTACTAAGTAAGAGTAATCGCACTTACTAAGTAGATCTAACCTAACCTATATAGTAAGGCCAGCCGAACCTAATATTAGGAATCACCGCATGTTCTTAGTACTAGTTCTAATCGAACTTACTAAGTAGTACTCACCTTTCCTAGCATGTCTGACGGCATCTACTAAGTAACGGCATATTGCATATATTACATAACCTAACAAGAAAACGCAAGTAGAAATAACCGCATCTACTTAGTAGTAGTTCTAATCGAACTTACTAAGTAGTACTCACCTCTCCTAGCATGTCTGATGGCATCTACTAAGTAACGGCATATTGCATATATTACATAACCAAACAAGAAAACGCAAGTAGAAATAACCAACCTACTTAGTAGTAGTTCTAATCGAACTTACTAAGTAGTACTCACCTTTCCTAGCATGTCTGACGGCATCTACTAAGTAACGGCATATTGCATATATTACATAACCTAACAAGAAAACGCAAGTAGAAATAACCGCATCTACTTAGTAGTAGTTCTAATCGAACTTACTAAGTAGTACTCACCTCTCCTAGCATGTCTGATGGCATCTACTAAGTAACGGCATATTGCATATATTACATAACCAAACAAGAAAACGCAAGTAGAAATAACCAACCTACTTAGTAGTAGTTCTAATCGAACTTACTAAGTAGTATTCACTTTTCCTAGCATGTCTGATGGCATCTACTAAGTAACGGCATATTGCATATATTACATAACCTAACAAGAAAACGCAAGTAGAAATAACCGCACCTACTTAGTAGTAGTTCTAATCGGACTTAGTAAGTAGCATGTAGCTCGCCTAGCAAGTCTGACGGCATCTACTAAGTAACGGCATATTGCATATATTACATAGCCTAACAAAAAAACGCAAAGTAGAAATAACCACATTTACACCCTGCATACACCCCGGTTCTAATCGAACTGACTAAGTAGCACTCAGCTCGCCTAGCATGTTTGACTGCATCTACTAAGTAA
>JBAIZL010000002.1:19653566-19656066 GCA_036971475.1 Prosapia bicincta | reverse complement strand
TTAGTCAGGTAGATAAAATAATGCATAAAATACATTGAAGTAATGTATTATAAAGAAAAAAATCATAAAATTAACTACATGTAGGTATTTCTATGTAATATATATTAAAATTTTCAAGCACGTTTGTGGGTATCGCTTAATATTAATTATCATAAATAATTATACAGTTGAAGTATTGGGTTTTTATTCGGGATTATTGTTTATAATGATGTTCTTATTACATTAATTACTATAAACTACATTGTGTAACTACTGTGAAGTAATAATAGTAACTACAGTATGATTCAAAATAAATAAAGATAAAAAGTTATTAATCATTAACGTCTTTAATATTTTTGAAGAACATTTTACTAAACTATTGTTATGTTCAGATGAACTTTTTGAATCTTTATGTTTGAGCCTAAAAGAGTTTAAAATATTCAATTTTTATTATTTACATCAGATAAATTTAACATTATTTATCTAATGGTAAGACAAGTGTTACTTAAAATCATTAAACTTTTCTTCAATATAAAAGAGGTGCTCCTAACCAGGCCCTCCCAGAGGGGGCGGAATGCCCAGGACCCGAGCTCAGGAGGTCCCAGGCGATACCTGCTAGGGTGGGAGTTTTTTACTGCGGAAAGTAGTTACTCGTATGGCGAGATCCATAAAAGAAATAAAAACATTATATCAATAAAGTATAAAGAGAATTATGTACAATTGTTCAAGCTTTTAATGGCAAAGTAGTACTCATTAAATGAAATGTTCTATTCACGCAAAATGCAATGTCTTGGTCATTGTAAACAAACATAAAATTTCAACAAAACCAAACACACACAGATTAGATTCAGTAGGCCTGGTTGATAATAACACGGAAACAATATTGTATTTATAATGCCATGAAAAATACAGGGTTGAATATATGTTGGAAATAATTAAGAGGCCCGTACTCATGTTTGACATGGGCTCGTACTCATGTTTTCGCAGGGGACCGAAATGTCTCTGGGCGGGCCTTCTCCTATCTATACATTTATCAGTATAAACACTTCCAAACATTTTCAATTTCAGATTAAACGAAATTATTATCATACAATTACATTTAATTAAAAAAGATAAATTTTAAAACTGTTTAAATAAATGTTTATATAAAAACTTTATAATTGTTTATCTGTTGTATAATAAAAAGTTAATTAAATTCCCTCTAACTAATCTAGGCTGGAGGATTGTTTTTGGTTTAAGTTAATTAAAGTTCTTCTTAAATATATAACGTTATAATAATTCTAAGACATAAAAATATGCTCCAAAGTGTTCGAAATTTAATATTTTTCAAAACAGTATAGGAAAATGCAACAAGGATACTCGCACGTTAAAGTTTCCGGATTTTGGAACAGAAGATTTTCTCTAGGTGACATAAAGTAACCTAAAATTATTATTTGATTTATTGTCTTAGAGATAATCTTGGACGTATTGCGGATCCCATCTTGGGCAGTAAAATTATTTTGCGAGAACATAATTGATTATTTTTTATAACGCAGCCGTGTTATAATAATTTGGCATCTTCAATCTTTATTGGAGGTTCTATGAGCCAATAGAAACTTATTTCCTTAGACGACAATTTTGTTCAGCTTCTATATTAGTTCGCTTTGACCTACATATATTTAAAATAAAATATCCGCCATGTGGCGCTCTAGTTTTGCTATATTTTATTTTCTTCTTTGCAAACAAATAATAACGCACTAATTACATTTGTGAGTATAATGTATCGTATGATGGCTTTAAATTTTAGTTTTTGTTGTTAAAAATAGACACGGTGGGTCACCAATTTCTGTCATACCCCACCTTTCAGGTTCTCCTTTTTGTTCTGCAAGGGGTCCGTTTTACTCCCCACACCAGTCACAGACAGATTGATGTTTTCAACTGTCTTTTAGCTTCAATGACCGATACTATGCTATTTACTTTATGTTTGGGATTGCGATCTCCTCTTTGTTCTTACAAACAGGTAAATAATTGTTCGGTTGGCCGCACCAAATTGGGTCATTATCTCATATTAACTTTGGGCAACGTGGACGTCATTGCTACACTACCAGCGTAACTCTTTGCTTTGTAATCTTCGTAAATAAACATTTTCTAGGATTTTATATCATATCCTTTATATAAAGCCGTTCTTCACTGTGTGGGTAATTTCATAATGGGTTGAAGAATAAGTATAGTTTCTGCCGGTTAAATTCTCACAATTTGAGCTACGACAATCCCTTACTCAAACACTAGCTTTGGCGCATATTACCAAGGTTACCAAGCTTTTACATTCTGCACGTGGAGACCCCTTTCGAGAAATTCGAGTTTGTGGGATATCTAATCTTATTAAGATGTCGACCATCATCTTTAGACAAGAAAATGATTATTTTTCATTACATCCTGCTGCTGCTAAACAGTAGTTGAGTGAAAGAAACCGACCCTGTTCTGTTCAAATAATAGGCTTGTAAATTAAAAATAGCGATACTTCCGACAGATTTGACCATAA
>JBAIZL010000002.1:19646066-19648566 GCA_036971475.1 Prosapia bicincta | reverse complement strand
TTGACTTCGACTTGAAGGTAGGGAGGATATTCCTGCTTCTTCCAATACCTTCAAAATAGCGCTAATCGTAACTGCGATCCCTAATACAGGGAATAAAAACTCAGTCGATGGCATGTGGTCTGACCAATTAGTACGTTTAAGATATATTTGACCGATTAGGAATTATTGAAAAACGGTATATATAGAAAAAAAACACTGTGTCTCGTGATTGTTTTTGCGATATAAGTTGTGGGAAAACAAAAGACGCAAAATTTATCCACAGTATTAGAGGGAAAACAAACAGTTCGTTTATTTCACAAAATTCATCTTATACGTACTACACAATTGAAATCTTTTGGTGGCATGCTAGGTTGATGGCTGCTGGCTTTCCTACATTAGACTAAGTATCCGATCTGAGTCCCCCTTTCCGGCCCTTAGGTAGAGCCACCAGAGAGTGGATAAGAGACAGATTGACCTACGTAAGAACGGGCCGTTTGGAAGGTTCTATTACGGTAATTATGGACGAGCGGACCAAACTGTAGTGTCTAGCTGCAAGTTTTTTTATCGCAAAAACAGGCCTGTGACCAGACAAGGCCTTGCAGTAAAGCCCAAGTGGTACCTAGGGTCTTGATATCAGGCTCCTTAATCCGGGGGTCACAAGCCACCTGTTTCGAGGTACCAAGAGTTTGAGAATATCGACCAGATCAATCTTTTATTAAACCCTTTGAGCGCTTAAACCCTAGTCCTAAGGGTCTTGACTCCAAGTGTCTTGATATTTCTAGAGTTTGAGGATGGTTCCATGGGGGACAATTTTCGCCTGGTACTAATTAGCTTCCCAACAGAGTGTTACTGGCCGAGAACCTCACAAGAGAAACTGGTCCCTTTAGTCGTAAGACAAACGTTAATTTAAACTACCTCTATGTCACGACTCCATTATTGAACTGAAATACAGTTCTTTTGAATCAGTTCAAATTCATTAACCTTTTATTAATTCTTTCCAATAATACAATTATACAAATATCCTAACTACGCATAATAGTATTTTTCAATATCTACGAACACATCCATTATTCATAAATATATAGTTCTCAATGAAAAACTAAAAGAATTTTTGAGAAGGTTTTGCATTACCAAAACGCTGCATTGTGTTGGTAAAGCCCCTACTATGTTTCTGTAAATTCAACAATAAATTAACACGTGTAGAAAACAAGTATTATAAACAAAATAATTTCAATGTAAATTTCTACATAGGTCAACAAAAATGTTTTATTTTAGTTAGTTTTTATTAAATAATTACAAATAACATACATAAAGTAATATAACCTAAGCGTTAAAACAGTTATTCTACAACTTAACCTATAATATAAAATCAGTTATTTTATGAAATCTTGTCTTTAAGGGAAAAAGGGAATAAACCACTGTATTGCATGCCTTGTCCCTTTTGTGAAACGTTTATTTCCCATGTAAAACTAAAATTAATTAATTAAATTTAATAAGAGAATTAATATTATTTGAAAACTTAATAAATATTAACTGTTATCCAACGCAAGTTTAAAATGATGTATTTGAACTTGGGTGGATAAATAAAAAGTATTTTATTAACGATTCCAAATTTGAACAAGATATATAGGCTTATAAGGAGAGTGATATAGAAAGAGTTGAAAAAGGGAAATGCTAGCAATATAGTTAAAGTAGATATTTCAACACACCAAACAGTAAGTACATTTCATATTTTTTAATAGTGTATTTAACTGTTACTAAAGAAAAGCCATCTGAAATAAAAAATACTGTAATGAGTGCCATGTTTTCATGTCTCGGCCGATCATTAAATCCACTTCATACCTATCGATTATCGATTCCAGCATCACCTGTTTGTGTATTGTGCTATTACGAAGAGAGCGTTATGGATTTAGGTCGTGTACAAATGTGCAGCGGAATGACAAATTCTACGCTATTCATTAGGCGTTGTATTGGGACAGATCCTTACTAATGATCGCATATCCAAGTTCTGAACACAAACTGTCATTGTTTACGACATTGTATAGTCTGTTTAAATAAAACTTGCACACTCGAAATACTATAAAGTATAATTTTTACATAAAAAATGAAAAATAAAAAAATATTACATAATAAAAGGTTATTAATAGAAATATTATCTGTTTTGTTAACAAACATTAATTTCTTCAAAATATTTTTAAACAAAAAGTTTAATTTCAGACATGTGGAACGAGAGAAAGCTACCCTTAAGAGTTCTGCTGCTGCAAGGGGGTTTTCATTATAAAACTGTAAGGAAGTACCAATGTGTTTAGACAAAAATGTGTAGTATTAATATTAGTATATAAATTTGTATTTGCTAGAAAAGTATTTCCCGCTGTACTGTATACACATCTCTCCTATTCGCTCCCCACACTATTTATTACGATCCACACTCTGGGCTTCTGATACTTTTCAACTGTGTCTCAAACGTCTATAAGTTATGGTTTGGTCTAAGGTTAAGGTAGAAAGCTTCAGATTAAATGAA
>JBAIZL010000002.1:19618566-19641066 GCA_036971475.1 Prosapia bicincta | reverse complement strand
TTCTAATGCATTACCTTGATTATAATAAAATAGAAAAATCAAAGCTCAAATTAGGTCACATCCGTCATGAAGACCCAATCTTTATCAGAGTTTTGTAATTTACCCCATACCTTGTAAAGGGATAGAGACCCATGAAGAATAATAAATAAGGTTAATGTAAAAGTATATCTCTCAGCTGGTGCTGGGTAGTGAGATAATCATAGTTAGCAAAGTTAGGAAGGAGACTTCAATCTTGGTACCTGAAATGGAGAGCCATAAAACGAAGGGTGAAAAGGTTGGGCGGGAATTACGATAAAAATAATAGAACGGGAAGGAGACAACTAAAGGGATGAAAGGTTTTCTCTAATACCTGAAGAAAGGGTAGACTTCCTTCAGGACAAATTTTTAGTTAAAAAAAAAATCAAAATAATTTCGACCTTAGAGTTGAAATATAGCGTTCACTGCTAACAATCAAGACAGTGTTTAAACAAATGTCTGCAGCAACTAATATAGCTCACGATTAGGAAATGATAAATTAACTATGCGCGATTGTCCTCGGTTGTATGGACTATGGATTTGTATTTGCCTATCACCTTCTTTCAATTTAGAAATGTTGCCGTAATGGATAGAGAACCTCTTCGGCGCGTCCAATCACTTCACGGGAATCGCGAGCGTACAAAAGAAACAGAAAGTTCGCAGCATTGATTGTCTTGGCACAATCAGTGCCTGAATAAAGGCCGCATTTACATGTCTCTGTGGAGGGAGCGAAGTTTGGCGGCACTTTATTACGTAAACTTGGGACTTTTTATTCGCTCCGGGAAAAAAAACTTTTTCAGCTTCACTGAAAGGGAATTTATCTCAGACTTCTTTGCTGATTTACAGCTTGCTTATATTGAGCCACACAGAATTTGGAAGCTGTTGCACTTGCGTTCGGTTTCGCTTCTGAAATTACCAAACGCTCACTGTTTATACCTGGCTCGCTTTGTTTACTTTAGGAATCCGAAAAGCTGCTTGGCCACCTTCACTGGGGTTGGATACCTATCCTCTATTCCTTGTACCAAAGGATCGTGTTACCCTTTCCTTAGTCTTATCTAGTTCAATTTTTCTTTCGTTACCGTTTGCGCCAAAATAAACAGTATTGTAACTAAATCAGTTGTAGTTGCCTTCTCCCAGATATAGTAATTCTTGGTCGTTTTATAGGAGAACTCGGGAGATTTTGATGCACCCGAAACCTGCCTTTTCGTTCACAATAGTTCCAGCAAGATGGCGCAACCGGTCAACATTGCTTTTTTTTAAGAAACGTTTGGCAATTACCTCTTCTCCATTAGAACAAAAGTTCCCTAACCAGACCCTCTTACACGACCTTCTTCTGGGGAATGACGACTGTCTGGTTAAAATTTTCCACGATGACCTAGCAACTATTATCGTACAATTACAGGAAAAAGTAACCGAGTGTACAACTAGCATGAAAAACCGCTCTTCACCAAAATAATGCAAACCTTCAAGAATGTCAATAGTGATCGCTCAATTTAAACGGAGGTAAAATAGAACATGTTTATACCCGAGTCTAACCGATTTACCTTCATTTAACTTGTATGTGTTCGTAAAACAATGCGAATAAAATAAAATTTTAGAACTTTTTCAGTACTGTTTATTTTGGCTCATACGGTACTTGTTCCCAAAAGGGGGTGTAACGGGTAGACACTTTTTTATGGTTCCAAAAGTGGGTAGGAACGCAACCTTGCACAAATGATTCCGTACTACCTACCCTCTATCTTGTACTAGGAGGTTTTATGTGCCTAAGCTAATCCTTTCTACATTCAAAGTCCTTTTTCATCATTCATAGGCAGTAATATTGATAACGACCGATGGTTTCGAAACTACAAAATTAAATCTAATATTCAAAATTCCAAAATGTTGACTTTTTGCAACATATTTTTATTTTTCAATTTCTTCTCGAGGGTAGAAGCATCAATGCAAAGCTAACAACCTCTTCTTGTCGTTCGTTCTTCTCTCTATAGTCTAGACTCGTGAGATCTGTTTATTCAGACTCGTTTCATTACTTGTTTCCTCTTTATGTGAACAAGGAAGGAAATATTTTATCCCGTTTCTAACTGTCCTCACTCTACATAACTTCAGTAAATAGTTTATACCTAAACAATGATCCAACAAATTTCATTTTTTTTATCTCTTGGTTCACACCAAACGGACATGCTGAAAAAGGGTTTGGTGCCCCTGAAGCAGCTTCTGTCAAACAACAAAAATACTTTTTTCCCGAACACTTTGACACACTTAATTTTATTTGTCTAATTCACAGTTATTCTTAACAGCACACTACTCTATTTAACAGCTGTGGAGACAAAATCCAATACCAAGAGGTAATTTTCGTTCTTATAGTTCACTCCTCTGGCTTGTGTTTGATAGTTTTAACGTCAAGTGCACCCATATCGTCAGTGTTAAATGCATTGTTGGAGATATTGAGTCAGCGACAACAGAGTAGTTAAAACGCTTTTGATTAAATAACACTTTTTTCTCAAGTTAGTTTATAGTTATAAAGTGATTAAGCAGTATGACTTTTATACTCACGGTTAGAAAGGATGGGAGAGGGCTCCAGGCGTAGGTAGGATAAGAGTGGAGCATAAAATCTCTTACTAAGGGATAAGGAGTAAGTGATCACCGGTGTAGACCTACTCTCTATCGGGGTTTTAGATAGGTGTGTACTCACTCCCCTTCACACTTCACTATCCGTTCACGGAAGGAAAGCAAGGATAGATGAAATTATGTAGAACTTAGAGAAGGACGAAGTTATCATCTAGTAGTGCGTATAGTGGAAAGTTGTGGCATCGCGTGGGTAGGGTAGCTTACTCGTATTTGAAACAGACATGATTTTAACATGGAGAGGGGTTACCATCATTAATTGTTTATAAAGCTTTCCTTTTCCAATATAAGACTTTTATAACAAAACTAATGTTATATTTTACAATTCTCTAAGTATTTGAATATATATCCTTCTTTTATATTAACTTTCGCATACACAATGATCACTTGTGATTCTCGAAGATTTACTGCGTCAGAGATTATACATTTTTATAGGTCATCAAATTTTCAAAAACCTTTACCCTAAGGTATTTATAAATTGTAAGATTTAATATAATCTATAATTGTCTAATTCAACCCATTTCGTGTATCTTCTAATGAGATTCAGGAAAGGGTGCGTTCCAGACACCCCGTATAATCGACACATAACGAGCGGGTTTATAGCCGGGAACAGCCTCCCGTCACGTTCTCCCTATCACGTTTCGTTCAACTCGACATGCGTTTTCTTAACAAATCCAAGGGATAATTAAGTGTTACATTCGCCCTCACGTACCGAGGGTTAGACTCAAAATAAGGGATGGTTTTGAATTAATTACTCAACACTTAACACCCGCTGGAGAATTCTAATTACTTTTGAATAAAGATACGTTTAATGCGTTCTACCTTTGGTCGCTGTTATATTACTTTAACAAGACTGAAACGAAATAGTTGTTACTTCAATGCGTCGTCAGCTCTGTGTTATTTCGTTTTTCTGTTTCCCAACAGGCTTAGATAAACGTGCTCAGCAGTCATTTCCCTGCAAATATTTTTGATGCGACGTAAATCTAGGTTTAATTTCCGTTTAGCGGCGCAACGGGATAAATTGGGTTTATGAGAGGTAAGTAACCCTGAGCGACCCAGACGAGGGGTGCTTTGAAGTACCTTCAACTATCGAAGAGGATTCAAAGCTATAGAATTACTCTAATATACATTATAGGAAGCAAATGAGCCTGATGCAATAACAAGAGCGATTCCCTACTTGGATAGTCTTGATTACGCTTTGGATATTGTTATTGATTTATGATTAATCTAATAGAACTGTGATTATTGTAATGTCACTATGATACATGTAATGCAACTGTTAATAATATATTGGAACTATGATTATTGTAATGTCACTATGAATAATATAATGCAACTATTAATAATGTATTGGACCTATGATTAGTATAATGGAACCATATATAATGTAATGGAACTATGATTAATATATTTGAACTATAATTATTATATTGGAACTATGATTAATTTATTTGTACTATGATTATTGTAATGTCACTATCAATAATCTAATGCAACTATTAATAACGTATTGAACCTATGATTAATATATTGGAACTATATAGAATGTAATGGAAATGTGATTAATATATTGGAACTACGATTATTATATTGTAACTATGATTAATTCTATTAAACTATGATTATTTCAATGGCAATATGATAATTGCAATGCAGCTATTAATATTGTATTGAACCTATGATTAATACAATGGAACTATATATAATGTAATGGAACTATGATTAATATATTGCAACTATATAGAATGTAATGAACTGTAATTAACATATTGGAACTATGATTATTATATTGGAACTATGAATAATTAAATTAGGCTATGATTATTGCAATGGCAATATGGTTATTGTAATGCAACTATTAATATTATATTGGACCTATGATTATGCAGTGGAACTATATATAATGTAATGGAACTATGAATAATATATTGGAACTATGATTAATTTAATTATACTATGATTATTGTAATGTCTTTATGAATAATGTACTGCAACTATTAATAATGTAATTGACCATATGATTATTATAATGGAACTAAATATAATGTAATGGAACTATGATTAATATACTAGAACTATGATTAATTTAATTAAACTATGATTATTGTAATGTAACTATGATAATTGTAATGGAACTAATAATAATGAATTGGACCTATGATTAATATAATGGAACTATATATAATTTAATGGAACTATGATTAGTATATTGGAATTATGGTTAATTTAATTAGACAATGATTATTGTAATGTAACTATGATTAAATTGATGTAACTATGACTAACGTAATAAAAATGGTTAGTGTAATGGATCTATGATCAATATAATAGAACTTTGATTATTGAAATATGACTATGAATAATGTGGAACTATTAATAATGTACGTAACTAAGATTAATGTAATAGCACTAAGATTATTGTAAAGGATCCATTATTATTACAATGAAAGTAGAATGGAAGAAGATAATTAATATTTTATATTTATTGCACAAATATGTTTTAGTGAATTTATTTGGGTGCAAAATGATTCTTACCAAATCCAAGTCAAACATAAATAACCTTTAGGCAAGTCAAGTTATTTTTTTATTTTAATGGGTGGATATAAAAGGCTCACACGTTATCGATGCCTATTGCATATTCAAAAATACATTTTTTCTGAGGTGTTTAGGAATAGAAGCAACTCCTAGCCAAACCCGGATATCTCGCAGTATAAATTTGTTCAATCTAAATTTCAAAAAAAAAATATTCTAGTGTTACTATTTTATAAGCTAGTAATAAAAATAAAGAATTTGCTTTAATATTGTAGGAGGTAGTGAGCAAAAGAACCTTAAACACGAGCATTACGGAACCTGTCTTGGAAAATTAGGATACCTTTATAGGCCAACATTCTTACATTCATCGGACTTACCAATGACTCGTCATATTTATGTTCAGTGAAAGCTAAAAGCCTCGGGTTAGAAAACAGTATCAAACTTGAACTAAGGGAAATGTTTGGGAGTGCACTCAAGCGTCATGTTTGGCGGAAAAAATATCTATCTATTTAAAAACACAAAATAAACACAAAAAATGATGCTAATCAAAGACTAAGTATAAAATTAAAGCTTAAAGACAGAGCACCTGACTCTTAAACAGCATGTACAAACCGTAAAAAAATATTTTAAAAGCCTACTTAGTACTTATGATTTTATAGGTATGCATAAGATTAACAAATATCAAACCTTTACTAAAGACGAATAAATTGACAACTTTATGTATAACCCAGAGTTTATATTCTATATCGCCTTCGTCCGCCCAGAAACTTTAACGCAGACGATATATAAAGTTGAAGAGAAGATCTGCTAATCAATTGTGAAAGAGAAGTACTGAATAGAGGATAAAGTTCTAGAGCCTTTAAATGTGTACAGAAAATGTCATAAATATAGGCTACAGAAACACGAAGAAGTATAACTTCGACCATGAACAAGTGTGTCCATGACATCCATTTACGTTACGCACTATTGTGCCTTTATTCTTCAAGAGACTACTTCAGTAGAACACCTTAGACAAGGGTAGAGGAGGATTGGTCAAAGCATAACACCTCCAAATAGTGAGAAGAAGAGACAATAAATCAGGTATTTGTCTGCCTGCAAAGTTGCCACAATGCAGAAGCTTGGACTCCTGGAACATAGCAAAATATTCACAAAGAACCGGATCTTTCAAGAAAGTTTTGGGTAAGAACTGCATAAAATGAACTAAATACCGAACGCGATTGACTTCATATATTTAAAATGGAAAATTCCATTAAACTTACCGGTTTAAAAACGGGATCTTTGTTTTGTCCATCCCTTTATAAAAAAAATATCACAAGGGAAGAAATGTGCGACGCACGCGCAACTGTTTTGCTCGGCTTAATACGTTTCCTCACAACAAAGCGAACAATTCTATCAAGCAAACTGAGTCAAAGAGCTTTTGTCTTTGCGCTGAGGAAATAAAACAGCCCCGCCTAGCTATGCTTCACCACAGCATTTGCATAAAGTAAGGGAAGCTCCGTCTAAGGGATGGGGGTAGTTTCATTGCGATATAACAAATGTACGGGCCGTTGTGTGGCGCCCTAAAGTCGTTATGAACTTTTTATTTAACTACGTTATAAAACGTATGCTAAGAGTGAGCCTGGAGTTTGATTACAGGAAAACATTTATACAAAATTAATTTTTAAATTGTTGAAAATTATTTCTTTGCATTTTAAAACCACTAATTGCATTTTTAAAATCTTAAAATTTAATGGTTGTTTGTATTAAAATCTTAACCAGCAAGGCTGTTGGTACTGGGTGAGCAAAGAACTGAGCTCGTAGAATCATACAGTTGCCTAAGAACAGCAGTAAACTGAAGATGACAAACAAAAAAAATAGTAACAATGAGATTAGACAAAACTTTAACATCGTTCAGCTTATTTGAAATTTTGCCTCAAACAGTTCAACTATGACAATCAAAATCAGAACCATCAAGTGTTTTTTGTTTCCGATCTTGTTTTACAGAGTGGAAGCAAAGGCAACGAACGAATGTGTACGAAATAGGTAGTACAAAATTAGACTATTTAATCTGTGACTATAGATGAATCTATAGATATGTGTTTTCTTACTATAGATGTTTAGAAGAATATTTGGAACCTACCATCTCACCAAATGTAATGGGCTGTTTCATTAGAGTAAAAAGAGAGAGAGAGAGAGAGAGAGAGAGAGAGAGAGAGAGAGAGAGAGAGAGAGTGAAAGAGAACGAGAGAAACAGACCGAGATAGGCAGAGAGAGGAGTGACGAATAGGAGAATAAATATTACGAACTGGAATATATAGGTTATCTTATGGGTACCAGTGAATATGTGATTTTTTATGGGATCATTCAAAGGTAATTAATCGCACTAGGGTATGAGAAGCCCTTGTGACTTGGGTGGATAGTTAGGATTGATATCTATCCAACTGTTCACATCTCCTCCAAATATAATTAAAACGCCCTTATCAATTGCCATGTTTTTTCAGGGCCACGGAAGAGCAGGCAAACTGAAATCCACAGAGTCACATGACGGGGACCCAGATCCGTAGGAGGCTGTCCATGTAGACAGTCGACGTGCCAGTATACGGTTTGGATCTCTATTAGGGGTCTCAACCATACTGGTGTCATAGGAATATGAGAGGTCACCACAGCCATTCCGGTGTCGTGGTGGTAGTGTATATGCTGGGTTACAGGTGGTTCCCTTCAAAGTTCATTGTGGAGAGTCGATTGAAAATCGTAATAAAACAGAGCAAACGGTTTTTTTAAGTCCTATGACATCTTAAATTAAACTACCAATGTTTTTTAACTAACGAATAAAGTACACAAAGAAACAGTGATCACAGCCTAGCGACATAGTTTACCTGAACAGTAGGAGGTAAGGTAAGCAGAAATTGGAATTATAAACCTGGAAATATATAGTGCTAAAGCCATTTTAGGTGTATACACCTTAACCTCTATAGTCGAGGCGTATTATTATATATTAATATACTTTTAAGTTCTTATCTCTTTCTAAGAATAGATCAATTACCCTTCGAGAGGGCGCATAGAGTTAAAAACGGGAGAGGGCGCTTTTGGAGGTTTATTCCGCACAAATAGACTACCCTTTTAAAGTTTTACCGGTTTTGGGTTTTATATTTGTGGGACTTTACAATTAATTACTATATAAATGGTTTGTAAATAGTTTTAGACATCATTATTGTTCAATATAATTTTCTAAACGTTATATTTCTAAAAATATTTTGAAAAGTTAAAACGAGTAACCAATGTATACTAGACCATTGTTTTCATTACGGCTGAGGTGTTTGCTGGTTATTTTTCTTTAATGAAGTAGGTAGTTCAACGTCTAAACGTATCAAATAGGTGTTTGCTGGCTATTATTCTGTAATGAAGTAAGTAATTCAACGTATAAAATAATTTATCGTGATGGTAGGCCCTACATATAAGAATATGAAATTAGTTATATGATTTTTGAAAATAGTTAATATTTAACAATATATAATCCTAAAAATTAGTGGATGAAAAAAATATTGGCTTAATAACACAACATGTTCTAGCAGAATCTTACAGTCTTTGTTGAGAAAACAATTCATAATTGCTCATTTCTATGCTTACTAGTCACCACTCGTGTAGCGTGAACAATACCTACTGTCACGAGAATTATGGTTCTTTTTGTTCTTCCTTGCCTTTCTGGTTCAGTATACCACAGAATTTTTTTCGTTGTTTACTAAAAAAAGCTTCTCTTCTATTGCAAAACTGCACGGTAACAGCTTCCTGGTGAATGTTTAGCGGGATTTTCTCTATGACGTCAAAATCTGACGTCATTTTCAGATTGACCTATTATGTCTTAATTTTTTTCATTTCCAATTTCATTGACTTCTTCGTCAGGTTCATCATCTGGCAAAGAGACTGGTTTTCATCAGAATCATCAAAGAGCTGTCTAACAAAATTTCCGGTAAAAAGTATTTATTGATTTTCTTCTTTTTAGACACCAAATAGCATTTTACGAATTCCCTCCTCTTCAAATGACACAACAGTAAAATGTGAAACTTAGATACTATATAGACATACAACACTAAAATAATAATAACACAAAAAACAGTAATAATTTAAATCCACAAAGTATTTTGTAATGAAAAAAACTGCACGAGGAACTCCGCACACATAACTTACACGAAAGGGCGTTTGAGGATAAAAATCTTCGCAATCTGACCGCGATTGACAAAGACTAAATTCACACTAATGCTACTTGGAAAAAATTAACGAAAATAGGTTGGGCCGTTTCCTTGAATGCAGGTTGTGGGTTAACGAGCTAGAAATTAACATCTGACAACTAGAAAGACGTTTTCTTAACAAATAATGATACGTGCGGAGAAAATCTCCGCATTCTCCCTGTCGAGGGTTGTAAAGCAATTGTCCTAGATACAACTCAGCTACACAATTCGCTTTCCATTTTTTATTGCATATTTTACTGCATATTCCAGAATATTTGTAAGTTTTAAGATTTCCCTGTAAACCTAAGATTTATCAACTCTTAATCTTAGAATCTTCTGTGATTTTCACCACTGAAACTTTTATCACAATATACTTGGTTAGGTTTCACTTCAGAGACACGATATATGTTGACAAACAGATACAATTTATTCTCACCTAACCTAATCCAACATAACCCTCAATGGACACGAGCGTTCCCAACACGTTCTTATCAAACATAATATGGAACAAGAAATACTCATTATTTTATCCTTAAAAACAACATCATTAGTAAACGTAATATCTCTTTAACTTTTAGAATAAAGATAAATACATCAGCTCTTATTTATATAATCATTACATTTACTCTTGTTAAATTTACTAGTAAAACCTAAGATTTACCAATATACGGGCTTTTTCAGTAACATTGAAAATTAACCTTACTTCATGTCATTGAATTTCTCATATGGTTATTTTAATCTAACCTATCTTAACGTAACCTTACCTAATTTAAACTAACCTAACCTAGCCTAAGATAAGGACTACATTGCAATATTTTTCCTGTAGTTATTGCAACGAATAATTTAATATGAAGCTCCGACAACATTTCTCTTTATATATAATCAGAGATTGGCAAGCCTGTCATTATGTGACGTTAGACTGTCACGATATGAAACTAATGACGTCATATCAATCCCAGAATCTCAAAGTTATTTCTTTGCTCGAGTTCATTTGGTTTATTCATCTTTTGAATGATGTTATTTATATTTTTGTGATTAGTTTTTTTTAATATTTAAAGTTTATGTAAAGAAAATTGAACATTTTTTCTTTTAACACTTGTCTGCACCACAGTTTCATTTTAGTTTTATCTGTGCTTCTTGTATATATATTTTTCTCCTTGGGTATAGCGAACAATGTTTCTAATTTATCCACGCCACTGTTTGCTTCCTGTTACATCCCCTTGTATTTCAAGTTATCCCCTCCCATTGTTTCACCCAAACATTACCTTTTGTTTTCCCACGCTCAAAGGAAATATATATCATTTTCTTTAAGCTCCCGCAACGTTTTCTTCAAATATAAATAAAAAGTTTGAAATAATTTGTAGAAAGCGTACAAAGCCCTAACTTTACAATATAATCAATGCCAGTATATACAGCTGTAAGGCACAGATCCTGGGCGTTTATTTATGCAGTGTGACTGTCAATTTAAACGTAAATTGTTTTTGTACTTGAAGTGCTTTAATTCAAAGCTAGAGACATGCTGTCATTGCGAGAACAAACAATAAAATAAAACACAGGACGTCCTTGTAAAGCAAGCCGCTCCTTTTCACGCCTCACTGGCTCTCCTGGCCACACTTATCTGCATATAAATTAACAAATTACTAGCAATGCTTTTAATTAAATCTAAAAACAGAACTTTGTTTTTCATAGCGTCCGTGTATTATTCTCGGTACCACATTTAGCTTTACGTTAACAGTTTAGTGTACAATGACCGTAGGGTATTTCTATAGGGGTATTTATGTTGCATTACTTTTACAAACTGTTCTGTTGCGCTCTGTTTAACATTTCAAAATGACCAGTATTTTTAATTTAATTTTATGAAAAACATGTTGTGGACGTTGGGAAATTAGTTGTTAAAAACTACATGGTATGAAATGTCCATACACCAGCTGTGAACACACGCTGAAAAGCTGAAGATAATAGAACATCTGTGCAGTGGAAACACGTTTTCCACCTTATGTTTTCCGTTTATATATACTTATATATATATATATATATATATATATATATATATATACGACTTTATTACAACTATATTGACCGTTTATCGCAATTCAAACGTCGTTGGTCCTTGTTTTATCACGAATCTTCTTCTTCTTTTTATATATCTTTTCTGTTCATATCTATTCTAACCACATTATACTATGATAGCCTTGATTTTTTTTCCTTTTTTTGGCTTTTTGGGATCCATTTCCAGGTTTTTACTGCTAATCGATCATCTGTCATTCTTCTCATATGTCCGTACCAGGAAAAAGCTCTCTTTCTATGATATCTGTAATTCATGTCTCTGTATTCGTTATTTCTTTTTTTCTGAATAAATATTCATTTATTCTGTCCATTTTGAGTTTTTTCTTGTTTATAAGACGATTGATTTATCAAAAGTAAATAAAATCATAATCAAGATTTTGTTACTCGTTGACTCCAGGTGATGAAATATAGACGCGCCTGATAATGACGGATCCGCCGCTGAAACGAGAAAAAGGAACATATCTTTTGAACGAAAAAGCTTAGTGGTAAACGAAAAAGCTAACCTAACTTCATCCCAGTTAACGTAACTTAACCTAACTTCACCTAATCTAACCAAACCTCAACACAGTTAACGTAACTTAACTAACCGCAACCTACCGTAACCTAACCTAACCTCACCCCAGTTAACGTAACCTGACCTCACCCCAGTTAACTTAACCTAACTTAACGCAACTTACCGTAACCTAACCTTTCCTTATCTAGCCCAACGTAACGTAAACTACCCTAACATAACTTAACCTGACCCAACTTGTCTTATCATAAATCAACCCAACCTAACTTATCCTAACTAATCCCAATCTAACGTAAACCACCCTAACCCAACCTAACCGGACCTAACTTAACTTGACCTAACCTAAGGCAATCTAGAATATTCAAACCTAACCCTACCTAACTCTACCTAACATAAACTACCCTAATCTAACCTTACCTGACCCAACTTGGCCTAACCTAACCTACTTATCCTAACCTAACATAAATTAGCCTAATCTAATCTAATCCACTCGAATTTAACCTAACCCAACCTAATCTAGCCAAATTTTACCACGGTTACTAAGATATTTATATGGGTAACACATGAAAACTACTATGTGATTTAATTTTTTATCTTTAATAAAAGTGATAAAATTTTAGCAGAAATAGAAGATGAACATGACACAAAAAGAAACTCAAACACCCAAAAAAGCGATATTCTTCATGTGTCCTGAATAACACAAATATTTCCAAAGACTAAGCAAATAAACAATAAACGTCCATATCCAATAGTAGAAGATGTAACAGAACTAATAGTTTCTCGGACCTGTGAAAAGAATATCGACAGCGAAAGCTGATAAATGAGTGGATGTCCCTTCGAATAACAAAAGACAATTCTGGAGATTTAACGTTGGTAGAAAGAGGGTGAGAGGGGCAGAAGATGACCAAATGATAACCAGGGCAGAAAAGCGAAAGGGTTTCACAGTAGTCATGTATACAAGGGTTCTATTGTGGGGTATTTTCTTGGTCCGATGTTGAGCTGCAACGATACTTTGTTCAGTTACAATAATGCATCCACGCTCCGCCAGTCTGACTTTATATAGAAACCAAGTAAATCACAAAACGCACGAATTCAGCCCACGTATATAATTTAGAGGGGAAATAAATTAATTCGGTTTATTTGAGCGCGGCCTCTCAAGTGTTTTTGATGTGTTTAGTATTCAAAAGCAAACCGCAAGGATGCACGTGACCCATTACCTTTCTTCAGCCTCTCCAATAAAAGCTTTTCATATAACTGGACACGCATTGGCAAGCCCGGCGAACTGAAAAACTCGCCATTCCAGTGAAGCATAAAGAAAAGTTATTGTTCAGAACGAAAATACCTTTTTATAATCGGAAGCAATTTTGCTTCCCTTTTACTTCTTTTTTCTTTTCTCAAATCGAACAATAGAAAATGATTGCCTACTTACTTTTGGTTGATAATTATTACTTTTAATTCTAAATTATTAATCTCTTATTAATTTTCATTGAATTTTTCAATACCTTCTAAAAATTTCCTCTCTCTCTCTCTCTCCCTCCCTCCCCCCTTAGTTTGGATTAAAATAAGTGATAACATATGATTTCTTAAAACAGTTGATTCTATGTTATAGATTATGTGGTAGAACAGATGTTTTAAGGCATAGGTTATGATACTTTATTTACATTAATTGTAATTATTTTATAAAAAGTATCTGAAACTTTAAAAAAAAAATTTATTGACGCAAGTAGGAATTTACTTATTATTTATTATAAATAATAAACATTTTAATATTTCTTGATTTACTATTGTTTAATTTGATTTCTGTATTTCTTTCCTTACTAGATGTTGAAGGTCATTCTCTGCAGTTGTTTGGTACTTTACTAAAGTATCTATTTACTGTCTATAATAATAGTGCCAATCTGACAAATACAGTGTTTTCTAACCTTTTACCCAACAGTTATGAGACCATTTTAATGGTTAAGATCATATTTGATTTGTTGATGAACGCTGATAACGGCTCGATTCCTGGTTCTAGTTTGTTTTTTTGTAACAACCAAAATTAGGTTAGACTAAGTAAATGACATACTGACCTCATGTAATATATGGGGAAAGTTCTGCAACATCTGTGCAGGATGTCATTGAGGGGGGGCGGTGTAGTAGATATATGTCTACACGCTACGCTTAGACCCACCCAGAGTCGTCCGCACTTGATAACGGTCGAGTTATGTCCTTAACATTGAGACGGTTTTATTGTATTAAGTGCCTTGAAAGCCTTATCTTAGTACTTCTTTCGTACAAATAATTTAGTTTCCTTTATGGAAGCTGACAAAAGCTTAATGGTGTCAAAAGCGGCCACGACTCGAACGTAGAAGGTAGAGTTAGAGAATTGTCTTCTGTCTTCAAAATCTTCGTGGAATGTAGAATAGCGCTAATATATACAGAGCACAAACAATGCTTGTGGGGGATTTAACTTACAAAGGATTGCATAAAACAGGCAATGATATACGCAGGGCGGGGTACAAAAGAGATGCGTAAATCACCCCCATGTGTGGCAACATGTGTTGCCCTTACGCTTTAAAGTCCCTTCTCTAATCTTTTTTTAAATTGGGGTTGAGCTATAAACATTAAGAGCCGTGGATATCTAATTTACTTTTTATCTTTGCAATGAATTATTGTTAACTTTGTGCGTAAACCTCTCTCTTTACGGCAAATTATAAGAGTCGTTTTCCGTTCGAATTTATAAAAACAATTATTTCAACCAATTGGTTTTGTAACCGCCTAGTTAGATCTACGATAATGCCGATTGGGTTTGTGAGTGGGACATTATAGGTTCAATCGTTGTGGATGAAAAATCATTGCAGACGATGATATCTAAACCAAAATGCTTTATGTTGGAGATGGTTGATCTAATGTTTGCTGTGTTTTTATTTTGTGTTGTACACATCACACAGAGTTTATTTTTATTGTTAATAACCTCATTTCTACTATTAAACTCTTGTATGCAGTATTACCTCATTATAACGAACCCGCTCTGTTTTAGATACTATTTGACAGCCTCTAAACAGGCGAATTACAGCCTGCACGGAGATACTGCAGACACGATTATACATTCTGTCAAGGGACAATAGCCTAAAAATGATAGAATAGTAAACAGTAGCGTATAAAGTAGAAACATTACTTATATTTATAATAATTTACCTAAAGTTTATATATGTTTTGTTGAACAAAAGTTTTATTCTTGTCGTACTAATAAACGTCTCTGCCCTGGAACCTTAGGCTGCGCCTGCCTTGAAAATACCTCTAATTATGCAAGAGAACTGCAAATAGTAGTGAATTATCAGTAATTACTATAATAATAATCAAACAAGTGTTAACTAATGTTTAGTCAGCAAATACCCTCTTGATCCCAGAAGGTCGTTTGACTGAAACTTTACGTCTGTCTTGAAAATACCTCTACTTATGCTAACGAATTACAAATAGTGCAGGCGTATCAGAAACTACTATATTATTGATTACTATATTACTAAGTGTTGTATAACGATTATTAAGCAAATACCCTCTTGATCCCAGAAGGTCGTTTGACTGAAACTTTACGTCTGTCTTGAAAATACCTCAAATGATGCAAACGAACTACAAGTAGTGCAGGCGTATCAGAAACTACTATATTATTGATTACTATATTACTAAGTGTTGTATAACGTTTATTAAGCAAGTACCCTCTTGATCCCAGAAGGTCGTTTGACTGAAACTTTACGTCTGTCTTGAAAATACCTCAAATGATGCAAACGAACTACAAGTAGTGCAGGCGTATCAGAAACTACTATATTATTGATTACTATATTACTAAGTGTTGTATAACGTTTGTTAAGCAAGTACCCTCTTGATCCCAGAAGGTCGTTTGACTGAAACTATACGTCTGTCTTGAAAATACCTCAAATGATGCAAACGAACTACAAGTAGTGCAGGCGTATCAGAAACTACTATATTATTGATTACTATATTACTAAGTGTTGTATAACGTTTATTAAGCAAGTACCCTCTTGATCCCAGAAGGTCGTTTGACTGAAACTTTACGTCTGTCTTGAAAATACCTCAAATGATGCAAACGAACTACAAGTAGTGCAGGCGTATCAGAAACTACTATATTATTGATTACTATATTACTAAGTGTTGTATAACGTTTGTTAAGCAAGTACCCTCTTGATCCCAGAAGGTCGTTTGACTGAAACTATACGTCTGTCTTGAAAATACCTCAAATGATGCAAACGAACTACAAGTAGTGCAGGCGTATAAGAAACTACTATATTATTGATTACTATATTACTAAGTGTGGTATAACGTTTATTAAGCAAGTACCCTCTTGATCCCAGAAGGTCGTTTGACTGAAACTATACGTCTGTCTTGAAAATACCTCAAATGATGCAAACGAACTACAAGTAGTGCAGGCGTATCAGAAACTACTATATTATTGATTACTATATTACTAAGTGTGGTATAACGTTTATTAAGCAAGTACCCTCTTGATCCCAGAAGGTCGTTTGACTGAAACTTTACGTCTGTCTTGAAAATACCTCAAATGATGCAAACGAACTACAAGTAGTGCAGGCGTATAAGAAACTACTATATTATTGATTACTATATTACTAAGTGTGGTATAACGTTTATTAAGCAAGTACCCTCTTGATCCCAGAAGGTCATTTAGATGAGGTTTTGCTTCTCTCTATTAAAACTCCAAAATGTGTACTAAAGAAATAATTGTAAAATAAATTAGCACTGTATTTAAGTTTTACGTTACAGTAGTCACGGGTACAATCCCAACTGATTTATAATCCCAGTAAATACCTCGATGTCAATTGGTGTTTTTTTTTTTAATAACCTTGAACAGCTTTTTTCCTATTTTATTTGCAATTTAACCCCTTTAAGATGATATTTTGCTCTATAACGGATTTCAACTAAAACGGACTACCCTCATTCCCAATAAGTTTCCTAAAACGAGCTACTGAATGTATGTTTAGGCCTATGTATATATTTATATGATATAACTATCGACTGCATCACAAGACTCTTTATCATCGAAATCGGATCCCCATTGTTTTCTGTTTTGCCATGTATTTTCAGTTCCTGCTCTAAGAGTCTTTACAAATCTGTCTATACCACGAAATACTTTCTCTAAATTTATCTTTGTTTCGTTTTTTTTTATCCATTTAAAAGTTTTTATTGGTAATTCTCCATTCTTCTCTTTTGGCCGAACCAGTGAAACTCCTTTTTTTCTATAGTGTCTGTAAGTGATTCAACGTTCATTTTTTATTTCATCATATTTGTTCTTTTCTGGTATTTAATGAGTATATGCAATATCTTCATATAATTCTTTTACACTGAATTTATTCGTTTCCTCATGGTCTTGTTTATTGAAAATCCTCTAAAGCGTTTTCAAAATATTGTAACTTAATGAAGCCTAATACAAATTTCCCGTTCAGGATTATTCTGCAACCGCTCGTGGACAGTCAATTTTTCAGTTTTATGCAAACTATCTGACAACAAACGTGTTTGAACAAGACCAAACTGGGGGACAATATTTATAGTGGAGGCAGGAAGACTGGACAAACATTAGCTTAGCTTTCATTGCGTCGTGTTTTCAATCAACCACAGGACGACACGCTAATGGAACCAAACACTCTCTGTCCTTTGCGTGATAATGCACAGAGAAAACAAGTATTCAGGTGAGGAAAATCCAAGAGCGAATTTTTCAGCACTTTTAAACAATTATCACTTTTAATTTGAGCACTAAATGTCTTCTCCGCCTTTTCCTCTTCCACTCACTTCCTGTTTCATCCTTGTTTCATCTCATTCCATTCTTTAATCTGTGTTTATTTATTTCTCTTCTCTTCACACTCTTCCTCTTTCCCACACTCTACCTTTCTTCTCTGAACCACTACTCCTCTGCATGTCCCACTGCCATCATCTTCCTCCCCTCTCTTTCTCTCCTTTTCTACCTGTTCTGTCATTTCTTTCTCTTTTCCTCCTAATCCCAATAATTTACAATAAAGATTCCTCTTTTACTCCGCCGGAGAGTTGGTCTACTTCCTCTTCTGGCAGTTTTGTCATTACTTCTCATATCTTTTCTTTTATAGTTTCTTACTTCATCTTTTACATTTTTCTTACGGGTGAGAAGTTTTGATTCGCTTCTCAATTACATTTTAAAACTTTTCCTTTCCATACAGCTAATTATTCAGCTTCTCGTATAGTTATTTCTATTCTTATGTTCTTATGTTCAATAGACTCACGTGTTCGCTCTCTCAAAATAGTTGTTTCATTCCTTTGCCATTAAGGTTATGGCGTCTATGAGTTACCACCAATCGATATTCCTCCCTTAAATTGATAACGTTCAACGTGACTCATCGACATGGATCTAGCCGTGCGCTCCTGTCCGCCGCCTGCTTGCTAATCGTGACGTTAAACGTAACTGAGCGACATGGATCCAGTTGGCATGAGTACCCCTGTCCGCCGCCTCCTTGCTAATGGTGTACATCTCCAATGGGAGCATCGCGTAATAATGTGGAACGGACTGTAGTTCGTAGATACGACGTTAAATGTTACGATAAAGTTGTGAAAGAAGTTAGCGAACAATACTTCCGAAGGTCTGAGCTTTGATTTTATATTCATGAAATGTTTGTGTTTGCACAAAACAAGAACTGTGCCGAGGGCAAATTTCATTTGATGAAGGGGAAGCCGAATTGAATTGAGAAAACACAAAGATCATGTGTGCCGTGTTTACAGCGGAGAACAAATATTCTATCTCGGTTATACAAAGAAACCGGATGGAAGCATTATATTCCACTTAGATAAATATCGGTTTCTCTATGGCATATTGAAGAGGTTCTATACAGTGAATATTTTACATCGATTAGGTGCAGCTGCAGTGTAATTGTGTAATTGATAACTGGATAATTGGGATGTACATTACATAGTGTTAGAACCTTTACATTTGAATTTATTAAGCAGAAAAATTAGAAATTCTGTTTCTTTAAGAGAATATTATGTTTATTCGTTTAAAATATGTCAAATATCTTAAGATTAATTCTGCATTATTAATTTGTCAGGACTTGACGTGCTTTTATTTTAATGAATAGTGATGTTTTTGTTAATATTGAGAAAAGTAAACATGTTGCATCACTTTCACAATTAGTTCCTTATATTAGATCTTTCTCTCTCTCTCTCTCTCTCTCTCTCCCCCTTTCTGTCTGTCTTTCTATCTATCTCTGTCTGTCTGTCTCTGTCTGTCTCTCTCTCTCTTCCTCCCCCTCTCTCTCTCCCTCTCTCTCTCCCTCCCTCTCTCTCCCTCCCTCTCTCTCCCTCCCTCTCTCTCTCTCTCTCTCTCTCTCTCTCTCTCTCTCTCTCTCTCTCTCTCTCTCTCTCTCTCTCTCTCTCTCTCTCTCTCTACCTTGCCACCTTTCTAAAAAGATTTTCTCAGATATAAAATTTAAATTAATTCATTTAACTTAATTCATGAATTGATATTTGACAAAACTGTACTAACATCTAGTAAGGGTCATCCCTTACAAGTTAAAAAATAATGTTTTTGAATTCAATATATGAATAGCAAGTATTTTTATTAATAACTGAAAATGTTTGCAATATATATTATATATATATATATATATATATATATATATATATATATATATATCAATTTCACCATATGTACTTAAACAAGAATCTTACTTGGTATTTATGCGAGTTAACTTTCAAAGACGAGTCTTGTCTCCATCATTGGGCATACTGAGCAGGGGTTGTAGTAGCTGCGAGCTGCGTGGAATTCCCGTTGTTACCAGGTGTGGTGTACCTTTATGTTCTATTTTCGGATTCACTGCACTGTGCGAGTCTTTTAAGTTTATTTTGGGGTTAATTTTGTCTAATAAGTTGAATAATTTATCGTTTTTTTTATTTTATTTGTATTTGTTCGTAATTGATATTATTTTTATGTTTAAAAATTTGTAGTTGTTCCCAGATTGTTATTTTAAGGTCTTTTTGTACCTTTTACTTAACATAAATACTTAAAATATAACACTTAAATATTTCTTATAAAAGTTTTCAGTCTTTAACAACACTTGATTAAATAACAACAAACAAAAAAAAATAATAATAATGAAAAACGTCACTATCCTCTTAGAGTAAGGTAGTTATATCTAGCCTATAAAATGTAAAATGGTATTGTTTACAATAATGGTAAAACCATGTATAACGCTTTTCTTCCATCAGGCATTGGCCAATATATTTGAGTAAAGTGCTGGTCTTCTCTTAATCATAAGATGATTCAGTGGGTACCCATGTGCAAAAGAAAAACATTTTTAGGGATTTTCCCAAAATTTGCAAACAAACAACAATTGAATAATTAAAGGCACGGACTGAAATTTTACCTACGTAAAAATCTGAAGTTGTAGGCTTAAATATATTCTTAAAGGCAAATAATGATGAATAGAATCTGGACCGAAGTAATCTGACGAATCGCGGAGAGATAATCTAAGAAAGAGAAATATATCACTACTTGAGTTTTTTGGAGGATCAGTAATTATAATCGAAATAATTGAATGGTTTATTTTTGAAAGGGCTCTTGTACACTTTTTACAGCTTTTCATTAGACACAAAAACTGATTTCATATCTTATAAATAACATCATATTTCTTCAAAATTACACTTATATGCTACGTGACATCAAAACATATATTCTACAAAAATTTCAAGCACCTACGTTTCTTATGTGCTTAGATGAAAAAACGTTTTTTTTCCTGTACATCCACCCTTTTAAAAATAAATAGGGGTAATATTGACACAGAAATAATATAAAGTGTAAAATGCCTATCTTTATTCTACAAAATATTTTAAATAAAAGTACGATTACATTTCCCAAAGTGAGAAACAGTCCAATTTTATTTTGATTTCAAGGATTTGTGCCTAGTTAAACAAAATTTTGGTTCCTTGACATGTGCCCTTTTAAAAATAAATAGGGGTAATATAAATAAATACTTTGAATGTCCTGGACACGAACCCCTTCACAAGTTAACGAGATACAGAAAGCCTCGTAACAGGCTATTGAGTAGAGGCATCAATGGGATCTTTATACATTAAATAAGCCAACTTAAGTGGTACACATTTTGATAGTAACCTAATAGACGGAAAAAATTGGCATGTGCGTCTTTTAGCATTAAACTATTAAACTCAATAAATTACTCAAGTAATCAAGATACGTATAGCATATGCCTCCATGGGATGGAGTAAGGAAACGTACTTGCGCCCACTTTTTGGGTATTGTAACCACTCTATAACTAAAAGCTCTCTGGGCAGTAAGTTATATATTGTCAATCATGCACTTGAATTTTTCACTTTGGGAATCCACTCACTTCCTTTGCTTGAGAACTCTGGTTAGAAACAGTACGTAATAACGAGGATATAATTACAATATGCATTACATTATTGTTAGTTAACAGCGTAACGTATACGAGGAAAACGTATAATCAACAGCGTTAAGGAGAACGGCACGGCCATGCATTTCCCCTGGGCGTTGATGAGGTGTAATCTTTTCCAACGCGCCTCTATCGGCAGAATACATACACGTCGGGGATCACATAATGAGTGCGTGCTTTGGCTTTGGAGGCATTTGAATTGAAATAAACAATATTTGGTATGCATTAAGTGGATAACAAATGTTTCTATCGTTAGGAATATTATGTATGCATGTAGACTTGTATAAATCCGGAGTTAATAACATTATAATAAGGTTACAACTCTCCCGAACGCTGAACTGAATCTAACCTAACCGAACAGTATGGAAAGTTTTGTTTTATGAATGAAACTCAAACCACAGCGGCACCGCTCGCCCCTATTCCAGCGCCAGACCGCAAATCTGTTGCCCTCAGAGATACAATTGCTTGGTTATTTGGGAAGCGTTTTTATAGAACAAAATTACATCCGTTCGCTACAAGTACCAGTTGTTTACAGTGAGTCCTCGCTTCGGATTCCAATAGCGGGCCTATATATTGCCCACATTAACATTTATTTCGGGACGTTAACTCGACATGATGGCGTTCTAAATAAATTTCAATTACTATCAATGTTTTTTTTGTAGCGAGGGTTGCCGATTTGTCGAACTTGAAATGCATCCGGTTATATTTTCGTAAAAGATTACTTTTCAAAAAGTGGGTTACTTACCGTTAGGCTGAACACGCTTCTAATCTTTTTCAAAACTTTTCGGTACTGTTATTGATTAAAGGCAAGCAATTATTGCGTAACTAAGTGAATACTTTTGAACTTCCATGCTGATGCGTTTCGAAACAATCGTTTAATTTACAATTCTGACCCTCTACTGACACTCTACTGACCCTCTACTGACACTCTACTGACAGACTACTACCGACACTTTGGACGGAGTGTCAGCTTCGTAAAAGGAACTATGCTTCGAAACGCGTCAGCAAGTAAGATCAAAAGTATACACTTTATACGTCACTATTATTTATGGTATTAGAATACATTAGCTTATTTTGTAAAAAGGAAAATAAACTAACACTGAGTATT
>JBAIZL010000002.1:19581066-19616066 GCA_036971475.1 Prosapia bicincta | reverse complement strand
AGTCCAAATATACCCATCTTTACTTTTGTTAGGAATTCACTTTTCTGCCATTCCTAACATTACAATATTGTCCTTGGATTTCCTTTGGAACACAGGAAAATATTGTTTTGTTAGGAAAGTCAAGAAAGTGTTTTGGAAAATATATATATAATTAATTACTTCAACAAAACATATTTCTTCGATACTAATAATGATCACCAAAGAGTTAAAACTAAAATTTATAAAGATAGCGAAAGTAAAATTTTAATAATTTAGTTATAATGAAGAAGAAAACAATTAATTTAAAAAAATAATAATAATTGCGATTTAATGGCTGTGGCATTGTTCTTTAACACTGGCTTCAAATTTCCTCCGAAATCCCAAATCTCTTTTTTTGGCGTTCAACTCACCACAAACAATATATCTTACTATAATGACAACATTACAGTATTGAAAACTTATTGTATCCGTGAAACTCACATGAGCTATCTTTGACCTCAGTTTAATAGTCAGCAATACACGTAACGCCACGATACAAGATAATAATCAAATAATAACTAATTAACAAAGTTAAACAGACTTTGTTTGTAACCCTATTGTAATTATCCCACTAATTGATTATCGGGGTCTAGTCTATATTACTTTGTTAATTAGTTTTAATTTTAATTATATTTTGTATTGTTTTATTGGTTTTATTGTTATATAAAATGAAATGTTGATATTTTGCTCCTCGAATATCATTTTCCTCAATTTGTTCTAAATAGTTCGTCATGTTTTATTCTATTTACAGAATAGTATCATATATGATTCTTTATAAACAAAATGACATGTAGTGACGTATGTAGCATAAATATGTATGTGAAATAACCCTAGAGAGTTCTAGTTTTTTTCGTAATTTACTTTGCTCTAGCCCAACTATTATTTCACACTCTCCCTATATATTTGTTAACTAAAATAAAAATTTTCTAGATTGACCTAAGCAGGAAATTAATTTAGCAAATTGTGTTTATATAACTTGTTATTTATTTTGGTTGTAGTCTATTTTTGTTTAGGCGATCTACCATCATGATTAATATCACCTAGGAAGGATTGCAAATACTGGTAGGATTAAAGTAGGTACATCAAATTTGAAGGGTTTCATGCCCTAAATAGACCCACCCTTTATAGGGGCCTTAAGGAGGTGTCTATCCGTTGCATTCATACTATGCGGAACGGTAAGGGAAGTAGATCGAATTAGGAACTACGAAATATGTGTTGTAATGTTTACCAGGTATTGGAAATAGGTGGAAATATGGTACCTCATGCGTCGATTCGCAAAGCTACTCTCAACTGGGTGAACGACGATCTCCACTCTACCATGTCGGATACATAAGCGTAATATACGGGAACTGGGGGGGTGGGCTATTGTGCTAGTTTTGGCTGGGGTTCCTCGAGGGACTTCAAAAAACTCCGCAAAGTCCTTGCGAAGCCCAGTTACTCCCAAAAATTGTTTCCATTACCATTTAATTTCTGTACAACATATCGATCCCTATTAATTAAGGTAGAGTGAAAAGCCCATTTTTAAAAATATTATTTCTAATGACAGGGAAAACTTGCCATTCAGCTTCCTGATCGTGGGAAAATAATCGGAAAAATTAATATTTTATTTTTAGATCGCAAATATGGCATAAATAAAGAAAAACGTTGAAAAATATACCGATTTTCAACAATTTGCAGAAAGTTATAATATTACTTTGTGTTCTAGTAGCTTAAAACCTGTTCTTAGACGTTACCTCAAAACAGCAAGAAATTCATTTAGACATTTTCCCCATTTATTTTGATTTCGCGTAAAGGCCCAAACATTAGAAAAAATTTTCTCAATAGGTAATGTTTAGGGTAAACTAAGTTCTTTATATCTATAACAGGTGTGGTCAATCTAGTCGCTAGACAGCCCCCCCCCCCCCCAAGCACAATAACTATTGGAGCATTGAGCGAGGCGCTATAGATACACTAATGCCACACACAGGTTTAAGTCGCAATATATAACTTGCCCGCTGTACTTTAGCTAATAAATCGTGACTGAAGATGGACTTCTTTAACGAGAACTATAAATAGGCTCGTATATCCATTAACTAAAATCTAGTTTATCCGTTTAACTAAATTACGAACAAAATATTTGAAAAATAAACACCTGTTCTTTTGTTACGAAAAACTTCTGTACTCGTAGAAATGAGTTAATTTACGAGTGTAAATTGATAGTGATGAAAATCCGAATTTCTTATGATGAATGTTCATGGGCAAATGTTGGTTACATATTTTATTGGCGTTTTACTTTCAAATATTGTTTACGGTTTTGTAAATATTTAAACATGTTTTAAACAATATAAATCCTCAGAATATTCAATGTTAGGAACGCGGATCGATTCCAGTCGCTACGTTTAAATGCCGCCTTAGCGTGTTTTTAAATCGTTATTCCACGCATATTATACACACTAAAATAACCTAAACATTAAAAATAATGTGCATCTGTATGTGCTAAAACTAACCGTTGTTAATTCAGTTCCTCGTGACGTCATCGCGTGCGGTCTAATTATCCTGATTTACACGGTTCGCAATCGCTCCGATCTTCGGTCACGGAAAGGAAGGTTCCCGGGCCGTGATAAAACACTTTATGCTAATTTAATTATTGCTATGCATAATGCACGGCCGACAAGTGGATTCTACGGTGGCAAATAATTCGGCGCAATTGATTTCACACAGAACGTCTTTCCTGGTAACATAATAGCTTTACAATGTATTTAAAGAATGTTTACGAATTAACAAAATACAAGAAAAATTCTTCTCTCATATTCCCTTTCCGTTGCTATTATTGTTAGTATTACCAACATCATCGTCATTGTCAATATTACCTTTACTGTCACTACAATTACCATTATCGTTACCACTATAGTTTTCGTTACAATTGTTTTTATTGCTATCATTTATTATCTTTATCACTATCAGTATGAATATCAATATCATTATAATTATCACCACCACTGCTGCTCTCTCATTCTTTGTTACTATCATAATGAATTTCACTATCAATATCAATATCAATAACACTATCACTGTCGTTGTCAATACCTTTATCAGTTCATTATCGTTTTCGTTATCGTTATCACAATGAATCATTGTTATTATTATATTACTATTATTATTATTGTTAAATATTTTGCCATGTAACGGCATAGTTTTCCGGAGGACCTTAAATAATTAAATGAATGAAAAAAGTTAACAGCTATCGCAACATACCTCACTGGGCGAAGTACAACCACTTGTCCTTCCTGTCGGATGACGAAGTTGTTCGGGTGCACCCTTTCACGCACTTATCACTTACCTAACTAACTTGAAAGAAATCACATATAACTCAAATAGTCACTATTAATGCTAATAGTATCTTCGCCACACGACGGGGGAAACAAAGAAAGAAATATCTACGTCACGTAGAGCGTAACGGGAAATATGTGTGATCTAGAACCGAGCCTTGCTTAGAACTCACGAGAAACTACGTCACGTAGAGCGTAACGGGAGGGATGTCGTCTGATCAACGTCTTGAAAGGAACTGTGTGAAACTACGTCACGTCAAGAGTAACGGGAGAGATGTCGTTTAACCGACGTCTTGAAATGAACCGGCGTACCGAACCTTGCAAGGGACAAAGTTTGTCCCATAAGGAGTCCCTCTCTGAAGCATTTACACTGTTTTCTAAATTATATTTAATTTAAAGAAAAGTACGTAACAATTATTATGGTTAATATTATTATTATCATTATCACTCTCACTGTGATTGTCATTAGCATTATCATTTCCATGACCACTGTCATTGTTACTATGACTACAAATTTCATTATGTCTATCATTATCATTACCTGTATCACTATCACTTTAATTATCATAATATTGTCTTTATCTTTTTTATTATCACTATCACTATGATTAACAATATCATGATCAATATTGCTATTACTATCATACCATTATCATTATGATTATCGTTATCATTGTCACTATTTTTATAATTATGATTATCTTTATCACTATCACTATCGTCAATATTTTCAATCACATTATTTCAATATAAGTATGTGATTCAAAACTGCGTTTTAAGTTTTTATTTCGTTCGATTCTCATTTGAACTAGGCTCCTTCTATTGTATTCATTTACCCGTTTTCTGTATAAGATGTTCCTGATTCCAGGCCTAGTTCCTGCTATTGTACCAAATTCTCGGGTCCTTTAGGTAAACTCGGGTTTGTAAGGAAGATTACTTTCATAACATTCAGAAACAACTCTGCTGCCTAATTCATGTGAATGTAAAGACAAGTTCTTCTTAGTTCTTTTAAAGTTACTTCTTACCGACAATTCATTGCATTGCTCATCTGGCCTGAATTATGTCCACAATCTTGCTTGCTTGCTTTATTTTAAACTATATTTTATTCTTCATCGACTGACCATTTATTCCATTTCAAAGGGCTAGAATTTGAAAAACACTTATTTGCAGATCTGATAAAAACAATAAATAATAAACTGTTATTAAATAATCGCTTTCATCTTGCTTTATGATAGGACTTCTTGTGTATGTACTTAATTTTGTTTTAACCTCACTTTTCTATAGTAATGTATATCTATAATTTCCTCTCCTTTAGTTTGTTACGACTGTAAAGATGGATATAAGCCGAAACCTGTAGATCAAAGCTATGTTGAGGAGGAAAGGTTTCCGGACCAACACAAAGAGCAAAATACAATCTACAACTGATTCGTGGTTGGATGGCGGTTGATGTGGTAAATCTGCAATTGTCTACTGAAGGCTGGATTTAAGGGGGTAAAGAGTTAAAGCCCCCCCCCCCACACATACTGCTGCGCTTTGGTTCGTTGCATTTGCAGTTTATTGAAACTAGTTCTTTGATTACATCTTTGTACTCTGTGTTTATCTGATGAATTTGCACAAGAGTTGAAGTTTTATTTTCCACAACTGAAGTTTAAAAAAATTATGACACAAAGATACGAAATGAAAGAAATACTAAACTCATATAACAATAAATACATGCAGAAACAAGGCCCGTCTATAATTGCACCAATTAATCCCTCATTTTAAATACCAAACAATGAAAGATGTTTCGCCGTTTTTGCTGGCTTCAAACATAAAATATTCTTCATCATTCTGGAGAAGGGGGGGGGGGGTAGCAGGCTTTTTATTTTCACGGCGCAATGAACACTGCGTGAAATACCATTATTTATACAAGCCGATTACCGAGGAAGGGTAGGGGTGGTAATAACGGGGAGAAACAAATTGTCAGATACAAATTGCAAGGCGTCATTTTAATCTCGAGAATAAATCTGTCCTCAGTCGATGTTTGAAGAACGCAAAGTGGCGACGAAATAGGCGATGTTACGTCATTACTGAATATCATTCTTGAAAGACTACCTCTAAAATGTTTTATTTCATTTTCTTAAATATTTTGTCGTTTTCGGTTATTATTTAATCTAGATAATACAGCTTTTATCATTTTATTCAATTTAATGACTGGTTTCGGAAGCAGAATCACCCTTTCCAGATCTTTACAGCCTAATGTAATTTATCACTTCTTAATGCGAAACGACATTGATTTCTAGAAATAGTAGCTTAATATAAAAATTAAAAAACCTTTACTACAAAATTTAACAGTTAAAAAACCATTTGTACATTTGACAAGTATGTAGCAAAACACTTGAACACAATGTTACACTTGCCTATATTAGCACTTACTTTTTTGATTAAAAAGGATGGTCGTTTCGGGAGGTGTTTCCCATTGTCAACTCAGACCGTAACAATGACAATGAGACACACCCCTCGAAACGACCGCCCTTTGCTAGTATAAGCAAGAGTAGCATACTCAGATGTGTTCAAGTGTTTTCAACTTCCAACTCTTGTGAAGAATGGAATCAAACTATAATATTATTATTATTACCGTCATCAGAAAAATCTGTATTTCCTGTTTTTCTTTTTTTTCAATTTTTAGCTAAGGCTTTGTATTTGTTATTTATATGGTTTCTTAGTACATTACGAGATATATTAATGTCTAGACTGCATACAATATACTATAATACAAATAAAGGAAATAGAAACTACGATAACTGTAATGGAAAAAATAAGTCGATAACGGATAACAGAAAAACCTAAACTTGATTGTTCGATTCAACCGACCCTGATGTGTGGTTGTGAGTGTATATATATATATATATAAATATAAAATACGTTTTCTTAATTAATAATTTAAAACAACATAGGTTATTCAAATACAAGAATATTATTTTATATCCAAAGCTTTTCATGAAAATTCCTGATGATGGTGGTACTGTTTGCCAACGAAAAGCTTTGGATATAAAATAAAAAATATTCTTGTATTTGAATAACCTATGTTGTTTTAATATATATATATATATATATATATATATATATATGTGTGTGTGTGTGTGTGTGTGTGTGTGTGTGTGTGTGTGTATGTATGTATGTATGCGTGTGTGTGTTGTGTGTGTGTGTGTGTGTATGTGTGTGTGTGTGTATGTGTGTGTGTGTGTGTGTGTGTGTGTGTGTGTGTGTGTGTGTGTGTGTGTGTGTGTGTGTGTTTGTGTGTGTGTGTGTGTGTGTATGAAAGAGATAGATAGATAGATAGATAGATAGATAGAGAGAGAGAGAGAGAGAGAGAGAGAGAAAGGAAAGTGTGTATTGTCATTTACGAGACAAGCATTTTAAAAACCTTTTTGATTTGCAATTGAGATAGTCAGAACATTTCTGCAATTCTATATTGTTTTAGGGGATATTCCAGGAATATTAAGATTATAAAGAAATTAAATTCTCAATATTCCTGCGAAAGCCGAAGCTGCAATGAAGCTCTTTTGTCCAGCTGCAAGGGATATGGTCAACATTTATGGTACACGAACATCTGACGTTATGTAGGTGCTTTCCTGCGCAGAGGATGTGTAAACTCCATGAAGGTCCGTCAAGATTATTAGTCAATGATATGATATGAGAATGGTAGGGAATTTAGAGCATGGATAAAAGGATGAGGTACGGCCTGGAAAAAATGGAGTAGTTTACTCTAAAGGCAAATATTTGTAGCCACTAAGCAATGCGGGTAGCTTGAAAGGTCATGGTTCCTCTTGGAATTGATTCCACCACATTACCGGTACCAGGGATCCTTTGCCTTGTTCCTTTAATCCCAAGCGTGTTTACATCGTTTCCACACTACTCCCTCTATACATGGGTGAGCTCAGCAGGATGCATTTCTACATGAAACGTGACCCAACACACGCGAGCTCCGATCTATCCCCATCCCCTCGAGCCTGTGACTATGTTAGCAAAGTAATTCCTCTGCAACGCTCCCCATCCTTACATAACTAAGACCAAACCTGGAAACTCATCACCTTCATCTCTATCACTAAACCATAGCCTAATATTTGTATCATTAAATACAAAAATATCTCTTTATAAATAAAGTCCTTATCAATGGATATCCTCATTTTTAGCAGTTGAAGTATATTTTCTTCAGACATTCTCAAGACACTAATCTTCACTTCTCCTATTTTTGTATGCACTTGAGCATATTTTTCCTTTTCCTAACATTTTTCTTTGTTGACGTGTTTAGGAATAACTGCATTCTCAAAACCTCGTAAAATATAAAATCCTAATAAACCTTTAAGAATGATGTCATTCCGAAACGCGTCAACATAGAAGAATATTGTTATACTAGGAAATGTAGAAAATGTACTCAAAGTTATGTTTTCTGATTAAAAATATTTTGTATAACTGGTTTTCCCTTAAAAGGTCAGAACAAAAATAAATATTTTTTAGCAAAAGGGATGAGTTTAAAAATATTTTACTGTTTACTTTAGTATCTCTAGAAACGGTCTAAAGTCAATTACGTAGAAAAAATAGACAAAATATATTAAATAAAAAAATATTCGTACTTGTTTGGTAAATGTTTAGTTCTATAATCTTATATTCACGTTTTTTACATTAACTATTTATTAGTTTTATTTCCTTAAGTTTTATAACAGTCAAGGATTAATACAGGTGATGATTACAATGGGTGATTATTTGGTAGTAGTTTGGGCAAAATTAATTTTCTCCCTTTTAAAATCCTATTTGTAAACCCTTTTTTCTATTAATTAACCATCGAGCTTTGAAACTAATATGTATTTTCGTATTTTATAACTAAAATCCATCATCATGTTATTTTGTAGTCGACAGGTTTTGGAAGATCTTCATCATCTAATATTAATTCTACACAGTTTCCTTTTCGTCCTCCGTATAGCTATAGTTCTAATTTTTCTCCTTTGTGCAGTTTTTTTTTATCTACCTTCACTGTACATCCCATAGTATCTTCCTCATTGTTTGAATAATTATTTTTGTGTCGTCGATTCACAAGTGTTAAAATGTGTGACTAGGTCTTAATCTTGTTGTCTCATTATATTTTTAGAATTTTAATTTTAGTTAAACATTTTCAGTACTTCCAGTAAATTAATTTTGGAAGGATTATACTTACAAGTGTTCTCATTTCAGGAAATTTGAATAATCTTTGTCTTGTGTATTTGTAAAGTTAAAAGAAAGGCCGTCATATTGGGGATTTTATACGATGAGGATTTTTGAACAGTAAGTTAATGACGAAAGGAATGATATCCGTACGTTACTATTTTTGTACTTCAATGTAGGCGTAGGGGTGCTGCTTTTTTGCGATGTAAGGCAGATGATTATAAATTAAACCTTCTTTGTCCTCTCCTTGGCGTTAAAGTCACCACCCTATAACAGTATATAATAATCTCTTGATATTTTACGTTGTCATCGAATAGCTTTTTTACAGGAATTTCCCCGATGAAACTATGTGTGAAAAAGGTTATTGAAAAATTCAGTTACTCTATACGTGCGCGTACAAAGTGTTACAACATTCATTACCGCATTGTATAAAATGCAACCTAACTAAGACAGATTAATTACTTTTTGTCCTCCCCTTAGCGTTTAAACCCCCGCCCTATAACAGTAAGTAATAAACTCTTGATATTTCACGTTGTCATCGAATATATTCCTTTACAGCAATTTCGCCGATGAAACTATGTGTGAAAAAGGTTATTGAAAAATTCAGTTACTCTATACGTGCGCGTACAAAGTGTTACAACATTCATTACCGCATTGTATAAAATGCAACCTAACTAAGACAGATTAATTACTTTTTGTCCTCCCCTTAGCGTTTAAACCCCCGCCCTATAACAGTAAGTAATAAACTCTTGATATTTCACGTTGTCATCGAATATATTCCTTTACAGCAATTTCGCCAATGAAACTATGTGTGAAAAAGGATATTGCATAATACAGTTACTCTATACGTGCGCGTACAAAGTGTTACAACATCCATTACCGCATTGTATAAAATGCAAAACTAAGACAGATGAAACACTTTTTTGTCCTCCCCTTAGCGTTTAAGTCACCACCCTATAACAGTATATAATAAACTCTTGATATTTCACGTTGTCATCGAATAGCTTCTCTTTACAGGAATTTCGTCGATGCAACAATATAGGGAAGAGGTTATTGCATAATTCAGTTACTCTATACGTACGCGTACAAAGTGCTCCAGCATTCATTACCGCATTGTATAAAATGCAAGATAACTAGGACAGCTGAAACATCCTCAAAGTAAAATAACTGGAGCAAACTCCAGTGAAAAGATATTTTTAATACGTTTCTGTGCGCAACAATATCACAGGTTTACATAAAGAGATGTAAAATGTTTATTTTTTAATAAGTTTTTATAAAGCGAGATACTGCAACCCCTATGCAGAGGATAAATGAAGCTATCTGCTATGAATCTCCGCGCTCTTTGTCAACGAAAGTAGAACATGTTAAATAAAATGCAGTAAACATTATAAAGAGTTTAAGTTTTAACAATAACAGTTTAACCTTGAATTGAAGGTACGTTCTTTGATTACAATTACTACACGATTTCCGGTAATGGTTATTAATATACATGTGTTAATCTAAATGAAAAGTAAACACAAACAAACAATATTTATTGAACCTCCAGTTGTAACTAACAGCTACTATGGTGACAAGCGAATCAATTATAATCGTGACATTCCATTATTGATTATAATCGTGGCATGCCAGTCTTGATTATAATAGTGGCATGCCAGTCTCGATTGTAACGGTGGAGTCAGTTTTGATTATAACGTTGCACGCCATTCTTTATTATAATGGTGTCATGCCAGTCTTGATTATAATGGTGTCATGCCAGTCTTGATTATAATGGTTGCATGCCACTCTTGATTATATTGGTTGCATGCCAGTCTTGATTATAATGGTGTCATGCCAGTCTTGATTATAATGGTTGCATGCCACTCTTGATTATATTGGTTTCACGCTATTCTTGGTTATAATGGTGTCATGCCAGTCTTGATTATAATGGTTGCATGCCACTCTTGATTATATTGGTTGCATGCTAGTCTTGATTTTAATGGTGGTATGCCAGTCTTGATTATAACGTTTCACGCTATTCTTGGTTATAATGGTGTCATTATTTATTTTAATGTTGTCATGCCACTCTTGATTATATTGGTTGCATGCCAGTCTTGAGTATAATGGTGGCATTCCAGTCTTGATTATAATGGTTGCATGCCAGTCTTGATTATATTGGTTGCATGCCTGTCTTGATTATTTTACCTCTTCGAAGTCTAGAGTATTACTAGCTAATTGGCGTTACACTCAACTGAAGTCTAAGTAAAAACTAAGTAAATAATTTAATATTAGGAACACTTTTATCGTAAATATTAAAAATAAACCTAAGTGGTAGTTTACAAGGAATATAATTATCATTTCTTCAAAAAATAATTCAAACAAATTGCTTTTAATTTCTTCTGTCAAACTGAATTAAATGTTGAAAATGTTTCCAATTAGTTATTATACCTCTAAGAGTATCCTTCCACCTCTCAAAGGAACCCGGTGGAAGAGTTTCTGCACTTCTCCTCCACAAATTAGCCGCTCTAATATTCCTCCTAATTAATTCTGCTTTTGAAACATTTACACTCGCCCGCTCCTTTTAATCTTAAAACAAACAATCGGACAATATTTTCTTCGCAGAAGTCTAAGTTAATATTTTATCACGCTCAGTCACACAGGAAAACCATTTTGTTGTTACATAGTCGCAACCAGGAACCATATTGTTTTGACTGTTTAGTTGTATTAATTTTTTGGACATTCATTAGGTATTTAATCACTTGCTTTTCTTTTTACATCCTTAACTTTACCTCACTTTTTTACCAGTTCCACAATTTCATATTTGCATTGTTCCACAGCTTCCCACCTCTATAATTCCACAGATCTTCAGTTTCACGGTTTTATAGATCCACCATTTCACGGTTACTCATTTCCACGATTCCACTTCTCCAATTGCCATTGTTCTATTTTCCACGACTCCACAGTTAAACGACACTACAGTTTCCCGGTAATACAGTTCCATTATTCTAGAGTTCATTGAATCCATAGTTCAACGATTCCAAGACTCTACAGTTCGAAAGTAAAATGGTTATACTACTCCACGATAACACAGTTCAAAGGTGCATTAATTTCATAGCACTACAGTTCCATGGTTATACTGTTATATGGTTACACAGCTCATTGGTTCTACATTTTCGTGGTACTACAGTTCAACTGTTCTACGGTTTCGTTGTATTACAGTTCAACGGTTCTATTGTTACGTAAAAAAACGTTCAACGGTTCTACTGTTCCATGGTTACACAAATCAACGGTTCTACTGTTACGTGGAACAACAGTTCAACGTTTTACTCTTCCTTCGATACACAGATCAACGGTTTTACTGTAATGTGGAACAACAGTTCACCGGTTCTACTGTTCATTGGTTACAAAGATCAACGGATCTTCTATTCCATGGTTACACAGATCAACGTTTCTACTACTACGTGGAACAACAGATCAACGGTTCTACTGTTCCATGGTTACAGAGATCAATGGTTCTACTGTTCCATTGGTACATAGTTCAACAGTTCTACCGTTTAGTGGTACTACACTTCAACGGTTCTACTGTTCCATTGCTACACATTTCAACGGTTCTACTATTTCGTGGTACACCAGTTCAACGGTTCTACTGCCCAATAGTTACAAAACACAAAAGTTATACTGTTTCGAGGTACTACTATTCAACGATTCTACTGTTACATGGTTACACAGTTCAACGGTTCTACTGTTTTGTGGTACTACAGTTCAACTGTTCTATGGCTACATGGTTACATAGCTCAACGGTTTTAATGTTTCGTGATACTACAGCTCAGCGGCTCTACTGTTTCGTGATACTACAGTTCAACGGTTCTACGGCTCAATATTACCCAGTTCAGAGTTTTGTCTGATCCATGGTTACACCGTTCAACGTTTCTATTGTTTCGTGGTACAACAGTTCAACGGTTCAACTGTTTCGTGGTACTACACTTCAACGTTTTCATTGTTTCATGGTACTACAGTTTAACGGTTCTACGGTTCCATAGTTACACGGTTCAGCGGATTTTGTCTTTAATGTTCACACATATCAACCGTTCTACTGTTTCGTTGTACTACAGTTTACCGGTTCTACTGTTTCCGGGTCCAACGATGCTTTTTTTGTAATACTAGAGATCAACGTTTTTTACTGTTCCAAAGTTACACAGATCAACGTTTATACAGTTCCATGGTTACACGGTTCAACGGCTTTACTGTTCCAAGGGTACACAGCTCAACGGTTCTACTGTTTCGCGGTACGACAGTTAAACGGATCTACTATTTTGTGATACTAAAGCTCACCGGTTCTACTGTTTCATGGTTACACAGCTTAACTGTTTTACTGTTTCGTGATACTACAGCTCAACGGTTCTACAGTTCCTGGTTACACAAATCAACGGTTCTACTGTTTCGTGGTACTATAGTTCAACGGTTCTACTGTTCTATGGTTACACAGATCCACGGTTCTAATGTTACGTGGAACAACCGTTGTAGTCAACGATTTTACTGTTCCACAGTTACACAGTTAAACGGCTCTACTCTCCGATGGTTACACAGTTCAACACTTCTACTGTTTCGGGGTACTACTATTCAACGGTTCTACTGTTACATGGTTTACAGTTTAAAGGTTCTACTGTTAGGGTTACATGGTTACCGAGATCAATGGTTCATCTGCTCCATTGGTACATAGTTCAACGGTTCTACTGTTTTATGGTACTACAGTTCAGCGCTTCTATGGCTCCATTGTTACACAAATCAATGCTACTACTGCTACGTGAAGCAACAGTTCAGCGGTTCTATTGTTCCATGGTTACACAGATCAACTGTTCTACTACTACGTGGAGTAACAGTTCAACGGTTCTACTGTTCCATGGTTACAAAGATCAACGGTTCTATTATTATGTGGAACAAGAGTTTAACGGTTCTACTGTTCCATGGTTACGCAGATCAACGTATCTACTGTAACGTGGAACAAAAGTACAACGGTTTTACCGTTCCATGATTACACAATTCAACGGTTCTACTGTTCCATTTACACAGAACAACATTTCTACTATTACGTGGAACAACAGTTTAACGGATTTACTGTTCTTTGGCTACTCAGATCAACGTTTCTACTACTACGTGGAATAACAGTTCAACGGTTCTACTGTTCCATGGTTACAGAGATAAATGTTTCTACTGTACCATTGGTACATAGTTCAACAGGTCTACAGTTTAGTGGTACTACGGTTCAACGGTTATACTGTTACATTTACAAAGAACAACATTTCTACTACTACGTGGATCAACAGTTCAACGGATTTACTGTTCTTCGGTTACACAGTTAAACGGTTTTCTGTCCCATAGTTACACAGTTCAACAGTTCTACTGTTTCGGAGTATTACTATTCAACGGTTCTACTGTTACATGGTTATACATTTCAACGGTTCTACTGTTATGTGGTACTACAGTTCAACGGTTCTATGGCTCCATGGTTACAGAGTTCAACGGTTAGCCTGTTTCATGGTTACACAGATTAACGCTTCTACTGTTTCGTGGTACTAGAGTTCCACGGTTCTACTGTTTCGTGATAGTACAGCTCAATAGTTCTACTGTTCTTTGGTTACAAATTTCAACGCTTCTACTGTTTTGTGGTACTACAGTACAACGGTTCTACCGCTCCTTGGTTACACAGTTCAACGGATTTACTGTTCCATGGTTGCACAGATTGACGCTTCTCCTTTACCGGGTACAAAATTTCAACAGTTAAATATTTACCCAGTTTAACGGTTTTAATGTTCCATGGTTACACCGTTCCACGTTTCTATTGTTTTGTGGTACTACAGTTCAACGGTTCTACGGTTCCATAGTTACACAGTTCAGCTGATTTACTCTTTCTTGTTCACACAGATCAACGGTTCTACTGTTTAGTGGTACTACAGTCCAACGGTACTATATTTTGGGATACTACAGCTTAACGGTTCTACTGTGCCATGGTTACACAGATCAACGTTTTCACAGTTCCATGGATTCACAGATCAACGGTGTTCCTCTTCCGTGGTTACACAGATCAACGGTTCTATTTTTATGTGGAAAAAGAGTTCAACGGTTCTACTGTTGTATGGTTACACAGATCAACCGTTCTACTGGTATGTGGAACAACAGTAAAATGGTTCTACTGTTCCATGGTTACAGAGATCAACGTTTCTACTGTTCCATGGTTACACAGATCAACGGTTCTACTTCTCCATGGTTACACAGATCAACGGTTCTACTGTTACGTGGTTACACAGATCAACGTTTCTACTACTACGTGGAATAACAGTTCATCGGATCTACTGTTCCATGGTTACAGAGATCAATGTTACAGGCATACTGTTCCACTGGTACATAGTTTAACAGGTCTACTGTTTAGTGGTACTACGGTTCAACGGTTATACTGTTCCATGGTTACACAGATCAACGTAACTACTGTTGCGTGGAACAACAGTACAACGATTTTACCGTTCCATGATTACACAGTTAAACGGTTCTACTGTCCCATAGTTACACATTTCAACATTTCTACTGTTTCTGGGTACTACTATTCAACGGTTCTACTGTTACAAGGTTATACATTTCAACGGTTCTACTGTTATGTGGTACTACAGTTCAACGGTTCTATGGCTCAATGTTTACACAGTTCTACGGTTTTACTGTTCCACGGTTACACAGATCAACGCTTCTACTATTTCATGGTACTACAGTTCCACGGATCTACCTCTTCTTGACTACAGCTCAATGGTTCTACTGTTCCATTTTTACACAGTTAAACGCTTCTACTGTTTCGTGGTACTACAGTACAACGGGTCTACGGCTCAATGTTTACACAGTTCTACGGTTTTACTGTTCCACGGTTACACAGATCAACGCTTCTATTATTTCGTGGTACTACAGTTCCGCGGTTCTACCTCTTCTTGACAGTACAGCTCAATGGTTCTACTGTTCCGTTTTTACACAGTTAAACGCTTCTACTGTTTTGTGGTACTACAGTTCAACGGTTCTACGGTTCTATGGTTACATAGCTTGACGGTTTTAATAATGTTTCGTGATACTACAGCTCAGCGGCTCTACTGTTCCGTGATACTACAGTTCGACGGTTCTACGGCTCCATGGTTACACAGTTCAACGGTTTTACTGTTTCATGGTTACACCGTTCAACGTTTCTATTGTTTCGTGGTACTACGGTTCAACGGTTCAACTGTTTTGTGGTACTACAGTTCAATTTTTTTATTGTTTTATGGTACTGCAGTTTAACGGTTCTACGGTTCCATAGTTATACAGTTCAGCTGATTTACTCTTTCATGTTCACACAGATCAACGGTTCTACTGTTTCGTTGTATGACAGTTTACAGGTTCTACTGTTTCGTGGTACTACAGTACAACGATGCTACTTTTTGTGATACTACAGCTTAACGGTTCTACTGTACCATGGTTACACAGGTTAAGGGTTTTACTGCTTCGTTATACTACAGGTCAACGGTTCTACGGTTTCTGGTTACACAGATTACCGGTTCTACAGTTATGTGGAACAACAGTTCAATGGTTCTACTGTTCCATGGTTACACAGATTACGTTTCAACTACTACGTGGAACAACAGTTCAACGGTTCTACTATTCCATGGTTACAGAGGTCAATGATTCTACTGTTCCATTGGTACATAGTTCACCAGTTCTACTGTTTAGTGGTACTACAGTTCAACGGTTCTACTGTTCCATGTTTACTCAGATCAACGTTTCTACTACTACGTGGAATAACAGTTCAACGGTTCTACTGTTCCATGGTTACAGAGATAAATGTTTCTACTGTACCATTGGTACATAGTTCAACAGGTCTACAGTTTAGTGGTACTACGGTTCAACGGTTCTACTGTTCCATTTACACAGAACAACATTTCTACTACTACGTGGAACAACAGTTCAACGGATTTACTGTTCTTCGGTTACACAGTTAAACGGTTTTCTGTCCCATAGTTACACAGTTCAACACTTCTACTGTTTCCGGGTACTACTATTTAACAGTTCTACTGTTACATGGTTCACAGTTCAACGGCTCTACTATTTTGTGGTACTACATTTCATCGGTTCTATAGCATCATGGTTACACATATGAAAGCTTCTACTGTTTCGTGGTACTACAGTTCTACGGTTCTACTGTTTCGTGATAGTATAGCTCAATAGTTCTACTGTTCCATGTTTAGACAGTTCAACGTTTGTACTGTTTCGTAGTACTCAGTTCAACGGTTCTATGGTTCCATGGTTACACAATTCGACGGTGTTAATGTTTCGTGAAACTACAGCTCAGTGGCTCTACTGTTTCGTGATACTACAGTTCAATATTTCTACGGTATCATGGTTACACTGTTAAACGGTTATACTGTCCCATGGTTACACATATCAATGGTTCTCCTTTTTCGTGGTACTAAATTTCAACGGTTCAATAGTTACCCAGTTCAACAGTTTTTTTTTTGAGACACTACAGCTTAACGGTTCTACTGAGCCATGGTTACACAGTTTAACTTTTTTACTGTTTCGTGATACTACAGATCAACGGTTTTACTGTCCGAAGGTTACACAGATCAACGTTTTCACAGTTCCATGGATAAACAGTTCAACGCCTTTATTGTTCCATGGTTACACAGATCAACGGTTCTATGGTTTTGTGTTATGACAGTTAAAAGGTTTTACTCTTTCGTGATACTACATCTCAACGGTTCTACTGTCACATGATTAGACATTTTAACGGTTTTATTGTTTCATTATACTACAGATCAACCGTTCTTCTGTTCCAAGGTTACCCAGTTTAACGTTTTTACTGTCCCATGGTTTCACAGTTCAACGGTTTTACTGTTCTATGGTTACACAGATCAACGGTTCTACTGTTTTGTCGTACTACAGTTCAACGGTTCTATGGTTCCATGGTTACACATTTCAACGGTTTTACTTTTCTATGGTTACGCAGATCAACGCTTCTACTTTTTCGTGGTACTACAGTTCCACGGTTCTACTGTTTCGTGTTACAACAGTTCAACGGTTCTGCTGTCTCGTGTTACAACAGTTCCACGGTTCTACTGTTTCGTGTTACAACTGTTCAACGGTTCTGCTGTTTCGTGGTACTACAGTTCAACGGTCTCCTGTGCAACGGTTCCATATTTCAACGGTGCTACAGTTTCGTGGATTAACATGTTAACGATCTTCAATTCGACAGTGTTACAGTTACAAGGTTTATATTTATATTTATATATATATATATATGTAATTTACTGTCATGTTTGGTGTAGATCCATCAACAGGGCTCCGCCCTTGAGGCTAGAATGTTACAAAAACAAAGTATACATGTATGTGTGTATGTATGTAGATACATACATTGTATTTATATCTAAACAGCTGAACCGAAGTATATGAAATTTAGAAGGATTATTTGATATATTCCGAGTATGGTTCTTTGACATTTGGTGTGGATCCATTAATAGCTTCTTCCCAGAGGCTTCGGATGGTTCACAAACCAATGTATATATGTAAGTGTGTATGTATGTACCTTATATACGTCTAAACAGCTGAACAGAAGCTAATAAAATTTAGAGAGATTGTTTAACATATTTTCAGGATGATTTTTGTGAAGTTTGGTGTAAATGGATTTACAGAGACCGCCGCAGAGGCTTATGACGGTTCACAAAATGATGTATGTGTGTATGTATATGTCTTATGAACGACTAAACCATTGACTATTTGTTAGTGAAATTCGGAGAGATTGGTAACCATATTCCTAGAATGCTTCGTATTAAGGTTGGTTTATATCGAGCCAAAGGGTTCCGCCCCCAGAGGCTTAACATTGTTCAAAAACAGATGTCTATATGTATGTGTGTTTTGGAAGCCCAAGCCGCTGAACAGAAGTTAATGAATTTTGAATGAATACTTTAACATACTTCCAGGATGGTTCGTGTAAGGTTTGGTGTAAATCCATCTACAGGGCTCCGCGATAGAGGCTTAGGATGATTCAGTTTACAGCTTTCCATAGGTCTAATGATAAAATGTATATCTGTACTAGCGTTGCTAAAATTAATTTTCAAAAATTATAAACGTTATGTAGGAATAAAAATACATTTTTGTGTGCCAGGATTCCCAACTTGATCCTTTCAGAAATCATAAGTGGCAAGTTCAAAGTAGAAATGGTCTTAATTCCATGAATGCCGCTGATTTCATTAGATCTACCTATTGATGTCAAACGACTACAAATTCGTTTGCGACTTGAATTTGCAATAACCATAAACAAGGCACAAGAACAATCATTGACCATTGCTAGATTAAATTTGGAACATTCGAGCTTTTACCTTGGATAATTACATGTCGCGTTCTCACGTGTTGGGGACACCTGAAAGTTATATGTTTATTGCCTAACTAAATGAAGATAAACATTGTCTATCCTCTACCACTGCAGTAAATGAAATGTAATTATTTAGATGTTCGATTTGCTTTCTTATTGCAAAGACTATGATTTCGGGCACAACAACAAGCGCTAGTAATAATGTAAACTGTAATAGACTGTAAATCTTTTTAAACCAAATTAAGTCGGCGGTTGGAAAATCTAGGCATACAACGTCCCGAAACCGATGTCAGTGTTTTTACAATATTACACAAAGTTTGCACAAGGGCTGAGCGTACACTAAACACACTACAGCTGGACGACGCTCTAAATCCCAAGGAAAACAAAGTTTCAACTTTTTGAGCCGGGTTTAATGAGTTTTTATTCCGTATTTACAAAACGTAATTCCTGTCCTGGATAGTCTCCAGACGTCATAGCTCCAGCCCGACTCTAGCGGACGGGATGTGAACTTGTTCCATTAAGCCTGAAGTAATGCAGCTTCCGCTTACAACGGTCACAAGGTGCAATTAAGACAACAAAAATCTGCAGGTCGAAAATCTAACCTCGTTATTTAAGTATCCAAGAAAGCCTAACCTTGGTATTCAAGTCCCCAAGACAACCTAACCGTGTTGTTCAAGCCTAAAAGAAAACGTGACCTTGTTATTCAAGTCTCCAAGAATACCTAACCTTATATTAACGCCTCCAAGAAAACCTAACCATATTATTCAAGTTTCCAAGAAAACCTAACTTTATATTGAAGTCTCAAAGACAATCTAACCTTGTTCGAGTCTCCAAGAAAACATAACCATGTCTGGTAAGTCAGGCTAAGTATAAACGATGAAATATCCTCATTACCCTTTAAAGTGGCTCATAACTTGCTTGGACCTACGGAAATAGAATTCTATACTACTTGTTGATACTTACGGAAGTATGATTGTCGTTTTGACCATTACCGATTAGAAATACTGTATATTACAGCAAATAAATCGACTTTACCTTGACAGAAGTGGTGTAACTGGTAAAAACGACCAGGAATAAGCGTATTAACAAGTAGTTGAATAAACCTTACACGCGTAATTACATATTTTCCTTTATATTCTTTACCAAGGAGGTATAAATACATATCCGATCCCTCCCTCTCTATCTTAATCCTGTCACATTTGCGCTATTGACCATTCTTTCTTATACTTTGTCGACAATAATAGTCACACTGGATGATCGCCTTTAAAATATTAACATTAGACAAGTTACATACAAATTTGTGTAGATGTTTTTGAGACGACTTATACGAAATCAAGAGTACATAAGCTTTTAAGAGTTCGGTCTAATTAAAAAATTGCTGAATCGTGATAAAATGTATACACGATTTAAATAGGAGTTGTATGTATAATAAAAATATCACTAAACGGACCTTGTTAGAGTTTAAAACTAATATTATTTTAAGACAGTGTATTTAAAAAGCAAAGTATCTTATATGGGAATATGCTATTCCGAGCGATTGCAAAAGACAAAGTTTGGCAAGTAGCGTATCCTGGTTGGGACAACTTGTGTGAAAGCTTTGTGGTAGCCGCATGATCTTCCATATATCCTTCTATTTAACTTGGAAAAAGTACAACCTTTTTGTGCAATTCAGTGGAATATTGTTCTACATAAAAGCGACCGCGGGTAGGTTTGAGTTTTACTAATGGTAAACATTTTTGTTCTACTCAATGTGGCCTTGGGAAAAATGTCTGACAGGAAAAACCAAAAATAAGAATAGATATTCTTTTCCATATTTATTTATTTACTTGGAAATGAAACCGAGGAAACTGTTTTGAGTTCTTTAATTTAACTTAATTTAAAGATGATACGAAGACAGAAAAGCATTTGAAACATTATTTCTTAGAAGAATTGAGGCCGATAAAGAAAACGAGTAAAGAAGAAAATAAATATTACAGTTAGAAAAGGCGGAAGTAGAAGAGAAAAATATAAGATCAGTAAGAAAAAAACCTTTCCTTTGGTATGGAGAACGCGAAAAAAGAAAGTACACGATAAAATAAAACAAAAACTATAAGCCAAATAGTAGTGATCAATCGGGTTTAGAGCTCAGAGCGGAAATCAATCATTATTTGAAATATTTGACAAAAGTTTGACTCGCACTAAATACCCTACCCCTGATCAGAAATCCCAAACTAAATGCTACTAATATTTACCAGTTGAGAATTGAAGTAATCTTTTAAATCCAAAGAAAGGTAATGCTTGGTTGTTTTGGATGAATAGATTGTACACTTGAATCGATTTTATTACGAAATAAAAACAAATGTGGACTCAGAGACTGGACATATATTAATCGGGTCACCTATAAACGATACGAAGACGGAATGGAAAACCCAAGGAAATCAATTTGTTAGATTCATCCAAAGCATTTATTAACCGTTCAAATATAGCTTGATGACGTCATATAAATTTCTCAAGTAATTCCAGTGAGTGGTTAGGAAGAGAGGAGCAGATAATTTGACACCAATTTAGAATATTGAATGCTAAAGTAAGCAACGAAACGAGTGAGCTTAAGAGCTTGACTGAGCCAAGTACATTGTACTTTAGTCTTTCATTTGGTAAAGCACAGAAATGAGAATTTATTTAAGTTACATAGTTGTATATATTTGTTTTAAACCTCATTGTAATTAATATATACAATTATTGAAATAGAATTTGATATCGTGCGTCCTTTACAAACTCCCTGCCACTTCTTAGTATCTATCTTTTACATAGTAAAATACAACCTCAAATCCCTAGCTTATAGGAACAGTTGTATCTCATTCCTATGCATGAGGGGAGACCAAAAGGCTCGTGTCGTTCGAAAATCAGTTAAATTTTTAATGACATCACTCGCCAGAATTCAACACTGTCGACTTCGTCATTGCTCATCTCAACCTCTTTGCCCACTATCTTACCCTGTAACTTTTCTTATTCTATTACCGCCAAACAGCCGGTAATTGAGAAAAGCTGTATTTTGATAGTAGCCCCGTGAGGGCAGCATGTACTGTCACCGTTCATAATCAGCTGTTTGCTACCATTGTGAAGGAAAGCCTGTTCAGCTGGTCACTGAGGGGACGACTTATTATCGACCTCACGAGCCTCCAAGGAATCCAGCTAACGAGGAGGTAATAGTTTTCACTAAAGACTACGACACAAAGATAAACTTGTTAAATCTTTCAACTTATATATATACTAGGGGCTGTAGAACCAAACGCCTCTATTCATACTTAAACAAAATTAAAACATTTCTATCGTAATTTTATTTTTTAATAGAATACAAATTAAATTAAATTTAATTCTGGTTGTTCATAGCAAATTCCCTTAAAAACTATATTTTTTGTGATTGCGTTTTCAATTTGATGTTTTTGACCAACCGTATTTTTAATATGTATATTTTTTCCATAATGAGATTTTACTAGACTTAGTGGAACATAAAATTGACCATGTGTAAGAACAGCTTCCTTCAATTAAAACCCTGCTTTTAAGAATGTTTGACCCTGAGCTTTATTTATAGTTATGAAAAATGCAAGTCTTAAGAGGAAATTAGTTTCTATTCATTTGAAATGGCGTGTTAGGATCTGTTGAAATCAATTTAATAAATCTTGGTAAATTATGATGTTTTCTTTTCCAGAACCAGTGATGTTTTCTAATTGTCAACCTTGTCAAACACATCTAGCACGATAAGTTGTACTCCATTAACTAAACCTGATCCCATGTTCATATGTCTAATTAACCTTTGACAGTGTTGAAATATTTGTACTCAGCTGTTTTTCATAGAATAATTTTACAGCTGTTTCTTAGCTGTACTCAGCCAAAGCATTTGAAAATCATACTCAGCTGTTTTTATTCCAATGTATTTCTTATGGAGATTTTTGGTATTTCAAGTTACTCAAACCCTATAGAGGTTGGAAATTGAGAGAAACCTATAGTTTTCCCCTCTCCTTCGTGTCAATACCTTTAACTTGAGCGATGTCCCACCTCTCTACAACCTTCCAAGCCGCCCGAATATTTCTCTCAAAATTGGACTTACGAAATTATATATATATATATAATATGCACACCATCCACTGCATGGATTTTTGCGTATTTATAAATCATTTATTTGTAAAATTTCAATGAGAACGCGGAATAGTGTTTCAACTCTAGAAGATTTAATTACAACCCTTCGTTTTTACAGTTCTATTGATATAAAACAAATACACAAGCATTTAGTAAAGCAAACTTCAAATCGAGTCGGAGCGTCAAAGCTGGCACCGTATTCCCATCTCATAGATAAAACAAGACCTGTTCATGCATTCAACTGCTTTATTTTATCGAGGGATTAAAGTCTCTCGGATGGAGTAAGTTGCTGCAAATGAAAACACGTTCGAGCTTTTACCCTAAGTAGCGTTCCAGTCTCTCTGCTTTATAAACTGCAGTTAAAGTTTACTGTCTTGTTTTTTCATAAATTATTGCAAAATAAAATTGCATAAATAAAAAGCAGATAAAATCAATATATAAATTAAGATTAGAGTTATATTTAATTTTAAGGAAAAACTGTAGTTTTGTAATGTAAAACGTTTTTTGACAGACGCTCAAATTCTCAAGGCAAATCTGAAACTTATCTGGCTTTCTTCACTCATACCTTCCTTAATATTTTCTATTTAATTCAATAACTATTTATGATTCAATTCGTCTAACATAAACATAAATGTAACACTCTGGTTCATTTTCATGTTACGTCATGTTTTTCTCAGGTTTCCGAGGTGCATGCACGACATTCGTTCATGCAACTACTAAATATTTACCAGTGATTTCGTTACATTTGATTAAGATTTTCGGTTTCAGTAATATACGGTATCTTACAATAATCTTTCCTCATGCTTACGTTCTCTTTGACATTATTTTCCTTATTATTTCTAACTTCTTGTCTTGTCATTTGGTGCTTTGAAATAACTACTATCATAAATCCTAATATGTTCTTTGATAGTTTTTCTGTTCTATGTTCTCGCCATCTTTGATTGCATCTGCTGTAATCAGAGAGTCTGTTTTTACCACAGCATTAAAGTTTCAGTACTTTCCTTCATAGAAAGTGATTTGTATAAATGAATAAGTAAGTTGATAATAAGTCTAAAAAGTGGTTTTATCTGTTTGAACTGTCGATGTCGTTATGATCTACTTTGATAAGTTTTTATTATTTTATACATTTATTTTCTCCAGTTACATGCAGAGGTTGCAAACATTGTCTTTATAGTATGTAGGGCTCCTAATCACCTTTCTCATTTTCTCATCTTCTTCTTATTGTCTTTTGGATGTATGTAGACCGCCCATTTGTAGCGCGTTCCACCTATAGTTCTCTAGCCTTACTGCACTCTCTGTTGGAGGCAGGTTTATCTAATCAGTTTTAATAATCTACCAAGGATGTGTTTGTTCTTCTAATGTATTTAAGCCACCAGATTCGTCAGTGTGTTAAAAATGTGGTGGCTTTATACTTATCCGAAAGCCGGCACGAAAAATACAAATAATTATCTTGCTATATTTAGTGATATTAATAAGTGGTAACTAATACTTCTTATTGTTGTTATTTAAATTCTTTTACATTATTTATTACATTCTTCAAGTTTGGAACAATGTAATGAATGTAATATAAATTAGAATATTAAATGATTTTACTCTTTTTTTAATGAGGTAGGAAATATTGTTCATACCATAAAAAATATTAGATTTGTAGCAAACTTCATTAAGTATTTGTGGTCGTGGATAATTTCTAATAAATTCCTTCTATTAGCTCAAACTCTCCTGATATGTATCTTGTATAAATTTTCAATCATTAATAAAATACGTTTATATTCATCCAATCAAATTCAAATACACATTTTTAACCTATAATGGATTACAATTGATATTAACACAGCTATTTAAATATTTATTCAATTATTACATTATTAAAATTAAGCGGTCCAGCTGGATTCGAACTGAGAATCATTTTTTCCGAAGTCTAGCTCGGCTTGACACTGCACCAACTGTCCTATAGATAGAAATGTGTTTCTCAAAGACGTATATGAATGTTTTCGTCATATGCTTGTCGTCGAAACATCCATTGTACAGCCTTAAACTTAAACCATGGTTACCACACAATATCATAAACAGTGCCCTAGGTTAACTAAAATTAAACTTCTCTTAGTTATCCTCTGTCGGAATTTACATATATATTTGTTTATTATACTTGTTTTTGTAGATTAAGAAATAAAATTAAAATATATTTAGTGTTTTGTCGAATGGGGAACAAATGACATTTGAAACTAATTTTAACGTAATTCCGTATGTAAACCTTTAACAAAGTATTAGATTCATATTTATACTTGTGATGTATTTCGTTTGTAGACCGACACTACAGTTTGATGTAAGATGTTACATTACCGTTTACTTTAAACAATTTGTGAACAGTATTTCTGAATCACTTTTACATTAGTTTACACTATCCGAACTTTAAATTTCGTAAATTTGTAAAGACTTACTGAGACAGAACGTTTTCGATCGCTCCGTGGCACTCTTCATTGGTGGCTTCTGCTTGCAGTTGTTGACGGTTTTAAAGGCAGGTTTTCGATAGTATCAAAGAGTGTGTGTGATTTGTGTTGGGTTTGTGTTAGAATAACCAGCAACTCAGCATTCTACAATCACAATAAAAAAACAGAACCCAAGTACACAGACATTAACTATAACCTGGAAATCGTACACTTCGTCAAAAAAGGACCACATCTCAACACACTAGAATAAAATGAAATTTACAAACACGCAAAAACACAAAATACAAACACATTAAACGAACAAACCCAATACCAATCACACATAATCTTTGATACTATCGAAAACCTGTCTTTCAAACCGTCACCGCTTGACTCAATATCTCCAAGCATAATACACTGATGAAGATCGCCATGGAACGACCGAAAACGTTCTGTCTCAGTATAGTCATAAACTAATGTAAAAAAGATTAATCCAGTTTAGTGTAGGATGTTACAATACAGTTTATTTAAAACAATACAATTTGAGAACAATATTTCACAGATCGGTGTTATATGGGATTGCAAGCTTTCCGGTTTTCCGGAACTGGCAACTGTCTCACCCTCAACGTTCTGGGTGCCCCGAGAAAGACTTTCGGGACATCAAATAGTTCCGGTTTTGGTAATGCAATGCTGTAAAATTCGAAAACATTTTTTTCCGAATGATGCTCGATGGAACTTTGAAAACGTTTAAACAACCAGATGAACCTCTTAATAGGGTTTAATACAATAAAACCCTAGGCTAAAGAAAAATTGTGATCAGACCCTTCTTGGATAAGAAACCTTTCCATTAAGGTTATTGATAAGTGGAGCGAGTCCTTGAATTACTTTGACTGGATAATCCTTACGCCGGTCCCTAGTTGGGATCAAATAGAAAACAAATTGGCATATTTACCCCCTAAGAACATTTACTTTCCAGAAAGTAAGTGTTATCTTAAATTCGTGGATCTTAAATTCTGTTTGTAATCTGTAAACAATTACAGATATAGTGACAATACAGCATGACGAGGAATGTACAAGTGAGAGAACTTTAAACCGGATACGTTCCACGAAGTCAGCTGAGTGACATAAATGGTACTCGGTGACATAAATACGTGGCTGTATTTAGCCCTCTTTTGCAGCTTTATATACTGAATTTGATAAAGTATGAAAGTAGTCATAAATAATGATTGTTTTATACTGTATCATCTGCCTAACTTAAAGTAATAATATTGTAGTAGCCGTAAATAAGTAACATAACAAAAACGTGTTGAATGTTTTTTGTTTATTTTTCGAAGAAAGTCTTTGGAGCTACCATAATCTCGGTGAAGGACATCATACGATTTAGACCATCCTTTACAGGTGTCTCGGTTCACTCACCAAACATAGGAACACCCTAGTCCACTAGGTACAAAGTGTTTCGGTAATTTACTGTTAGCAATGAAAAAAGACGGTAACATAATAAATTAACAAAATTTCTACTGGTATTCACAAAATCGTTCCTTGTCACAGAGCTGATCTTTTACTAGGTCATTGGTTCCAACAGCTTTGTCTGTCGTCAACCCTAAATACATAGATAATGTAAACATACCGAGACCCCTTCTGCGCTACAACAATGGTCATACATTTCCTAAATACATTTTTTATTATACTTTTATATTGTACTATAATTTATAAAGTCTACCGCTTATACTTTATCTCTGGTGGTGTGTTGAATATAATGGAGGCGCCTTTAATTAGTCAGTAAATGATTCATTAAATATTGTTGAACATACTACTACTCTTATGCTACTATGGAAATAGGTAGATAACTAGCTTGCTAGTTAAGGCGTTCTTTCATTCGTCCCCTGATCACCTCCCAGATGGAAAGTTAACCAAGGGCAGACAGTACTTGTTCACTTCTACGTCAGAGTAATATAACTGCCATTACAAATGTGAGAGAGAAATGGAAACAATTCTTCCCCTTAGATAACACAGACAACACCAATACAGGAAATTCATACGACCACTGTTCAAACATGCTCACAAGCGATGATACCACAAACTGACACTTAGTGAAATGCAGCGCCACATTTATAGCTGTGAGAGTACTAAACAATGCAAAAGCTGTGAGCCCTAAACAGTAGACGCCTATATTTCTAAATAGCCTAATCATTTAGAACCTCTCCTATGGGCTGCATGACCTTGACGTGGTGGAGAGGCTTAATCCGGGCGTGGGGGACGGGTGGAGCGGAGCTGTACGTATGTGGCTCCCTATAAACGGGAAGTTCAGGCAATTGTTTGAGTGCATGAAGGCGGCTCAAAAAAAAGGTGCCAGTCCTAGCACTTGAAGGGTCCGGCTCTCGCTCTGCAGTTCCCTTGCGGGCGGCAACCAAGAAGCACCCCTCATCCAGGTTGGTGGTCTGGATGGGCACTTACACCTCCGATCGGAAAGTGTTTTGCGATCCGTGCCGATGTAGATTCGTGGCCCTCAGGGTAAGGAGGGTCTTTAACGGAGCCTCAGGGGCACCTGGCGCCACCCCTGAGTACTTGAGTCGCCTTACCGCCGTAAGCGGGGCTCTGCAGCGGCGGACCTTTATTTCCCTAGCTGCTCGTGGGAACACACATGGCAGAGATAAAGAAAATAAATTTAACTGATCAGGGCTTAGAACCTACCGACAAATTTGTTCCTATGGAGGTGGCTTCGGCCCTCGTAGAGACAGATGGAAATCCAGTTGCGAAGGCAACAGGAACAATGAGTGGGGCGCAATGGAGGAAAGCACTCTGGCTTTCCTACCATGAGGAAGCAAAGAAGACGGAGGCGGAGTTCAGAGAACCACCGCCACCCCCTTTGAGGAAACACCGATCCGGGCAGCGGAAGGGTTTGACGGAGGCTGGGGCTAGAACCCGCCCTGTCGTCCCGGAAGCCAGTGGATCAGGTAGGGCCTTAGTACGACAAGAGAGAGAGAGGAAAAGGAAGGAAAGGAGTACTTCTAATCCTACTTCAGAGTCGGAGGTCAAGAGGTCTAGGCCTGCTGGGTCGGGAGGGCCGTCTTTCTCGTCGATCTCCGCTAAACTACCGAGGGTTCTTGTGACCTTTGGGGATAGTGTAGGCGTGAGGATGGAGATGGCGGCGTTCGACCACCGTAAGGGCACCGTCATGGACCGGATTCTGGACACTCCTAGTGGAGGTTTTGTTCCGCGGTTCAGAAACACTCACCTAAGGGATAGAGTCGCAACATTTATTTGTGCTGAGGAGGATTCAGCAAAATGGCTGAGAGAAGTGGTACCGTCAGTTAAGCTCGAGGACGGGACTCAGGCAAGGCTAGTCCTGCCTGATGAACTGATCAAAAGAGTGAAAGTGACGGTGCTAGTACCACCACCAAAAAGGGAGGCCACTCAGCTGGTCAAACTCATGGGGATGCAAAACCCAGAAATTGACACTTCGAAGTGGAAGATCCTACAGTGCATTGAGCGGGGACCTGCAAGCCTCCTCTGCCTAGGATTGGATGGGGCATCGGCCAGACTATTAAAAGCAAGAGATGGGAAAGCCTTCCTGGGGACTGCAGAGGTCACTTTTAAGTGGAACTCTAAGGACCCGGAAGAAAAGGGGGAGAGAGAGAATCAGGAGAAGGCGTAGGGGTCAGTTGGATATGACTGACCCTCGAGCAATGATCCTGCAAATCAACTTGCACCACAGTAAAAGCGCCTCGGTGGTCCTAACCAGGTTCTTAAATGTGAGGCACACATTACCAGCGCTTGCGCTGGTGCAAGAACCGTGGCTGGTCAGGAACCGTATAAGGGGTCTGACTGCAGCTGGGCGCACCTACGCAAGTGGGGGAACATGAGGGGCACAGAGCATGTGTGATAGTCAGAGGACTAGAAGCCACGCTGATTCAAGAATTCTCAACTAAAGACCTTGCGGCGGTTAGAATTCGAGGCAAGAGCGAGGTAAGTGAGTGCAGGGAGTTCATCGTGGCCTCCACTTACTGCGCCCACAATAGAGAATCGCCCCCTGCAGAATTTCGTAAGTTAGTTCGGTACTGCAGGGAGAGGAATATAGGAATCTTAGTGGGCTGTGATGCCAATGCTCATAATGAGGTGTTGGGCAGCACAGACACAAATGAGCGAGGTGAGGAGCTCCTAGCCTTCTTGATTGAAGAAAACCTTGTGGTTTTAAACACAGGTGCCGAACCAACATTTGTCACTTCAAACAGAATGGAGGTTCTAGATATCACCTTCTGTAATAGATATATGGTAAGGTGGGTGCATGACTGGCAGGTTTCGGATGAGCCCTCCATGTCTGATCACCGGATCATCACTGCTACGATGAGGGGAGTTGTCCTCCTTGTGGTGTGGCTTAGGAACCCGAGAAGGACCAACTGGGAAGGTTTTAAGTCCTCGGTGAGGAGGCGGATGTCTGACTTCCGTGGTAAATATGGTAAATCAAAAGAACTGGAAAATACTGAGGCCTACATCAGGACTGCAAATTCCACGTCGTTTGAGGAAAATTGCCCTCTCTCGCGGATAAACACTAGGAGGGGTAAGCTTAAGTGGAACAGCGAGTTAGAGGCAAGACGGAAAGAGACTAGAAGGCTCTTTAATAGGGCAAAGAAGAAGAAAACCTGGCAGGCATATAAAGACAGCCAGGGTCTCTATAAAAATCTTATTAAAGAGGTTAAACGTGCTTCTTGGGAAAAGTGGTGCTCAGACACAAGCACACTGAGTGACACAGCTAAACTGTTTAAGGTGTTAGCAGGTGGACCAGGGGAGAGCTTAAGTTTGTCAAGAAGACTGATGGTAGCTTTACTGACACCCCGGAGGAAACACTGCGTCTGCTTATGAGGAACAGTTTTCCCGATATTATACCGGTAAGGGACGGTGCTCAAAACCTCCGACATACTGGGCTAAGGGCGGACTGGAATATAGCTGGACAGGTGATCTTAGCGCAAAAGGTGAGAGAGGCGATTCTGTCTTTTGAGCCTTTTAAAGCGCCTGGGTTAGATAATATTACTCCAGCACTACTACAAAATTGCTTGGAGGAAATAATAGGGCCACTGACAGCATTACTCAGAGGCTGTGTTCCCTTGGGTTATACGCCCGGGCAGTGGCTCAAAACGAAGGTTATCGTTATCCCCAAACCGGGGAGGAAAGGTTACACAGAGGTGAAGGACTTCAGACCTATCAGCCTCACATCTTTCTTGTTAAAGACATTAGAAAGGCTGGTGGACTACTATTTGAAGGAGGGACCTTTGAAGCAGTATCCGCTTCATCAGGACCAACACGCTACCGAACTGGTAGGTCAGTGGAGGCTGCGCCGTTGTCGGTCGTAGACTTTATTAAGGGTCAGATCAACAACAAGGGGATATGTATTGGGGCTTTTCTTGATGTGGAGGGGGCTTTTAATAGTACCTCTAGACTGGCCACCAAGAGAGCAGCTATGGATCATGGGATTTCTGATGGAATTACAAATTGGATTACGAGTTCTTTCGAAAACCGGATAAGTACTGCATCCTGGATGGGGTGCACGATAAATGGGATGGTCTCGGAGGGCTGCCCGCATGGTGGAGTGTTATCCCCTTTGCTGTGGAGCCTTGTCGTGGACGGCCTACTAAGGACACTCAGTGGAATGGGTGTCAAGGTGGTAGAATATGCGGATGACATAGCTATCCTTGTTAGGGGACCGTTTGAAGAGGTCCTCAAAGACCTGCTTTAAGAGGAACTCAAGGTAACAGAAGCATGGAGCAGGGAGAATGCACTATGCATTCAAGGAGAGAAATCTGTGGCACTCATCTTCACTAGGCGATATAAAACTAAATCGCTGGAGATGATGGAAGTTGGTAATACCAAAATAAGCTATGTTGAGAGCGCTAAATATCTGGGAGTTATTCTGGATAGGAAGCACCTCTGGCGTGAGCACTTAGAGGATAAGTGCAAAAAAAGCCATAGCTACGTTCTGGCAATGCAGAGGAGCAATAGACACGAGTTGGGGTTTGGGTCCACGTCAGATGAACTGGATTTATTCCGCCATTGTGGTGCCGAGGTCGGTCTTTGCCTCTATCGTCTGGTGAGACAGGGCACAGAAAGAAACAAGTAAAAGAATGCTGGACCGCGCGCAGGGGCTCTTCCTTAGAGGCGTAACAGCTACAAGGATAAGCACAAGATGTGCGGCCATGAGGGTTAAAATTAGGATGGAGGCAATGAAAACTGCATACCGGCTAAGCTGTACCGGGCAGTGGAAGACAAGTAGCAAACTTCATAAACAGCTATTTGGGGATTCACTGAAGGAGCTCTGGATAAGATACTGTCTCTTAAAAGGGAAAAAGGAAACTACAAAATCCTTATTCCTGCAAGAGAGGCATGGACGGAATATAGACCCAGACATGGTGAAATCTCGTTCACCGATGGGTCCAAGATGAAGGAAGGAGTGGGAGCAGGATTTAGTGGACCGAGACACCAAGACAGATTTTGTCATCGCCTGGAGGACTATAACTCTGTCTTCCAGGGGGGGGGGGGTGCTCGCGATCAAACTATGTGCTGAGGAAATAATAGGGTCTGGCAGGAGGGGCAAGACCATCTGGATTTGCTCGGACAGTCAGGCAGCTCTGAAGGCTTAGGTAAGGCTAGTACCGGCTCTAGGTTGGTGGCTGAGAATATGGCTCCTCTAGCAGAGCTGAGTAAGTATAATTCACTCAACCTAACCTGGATTCCAGGACATTCTGGCAGGATAGGGAATGGGAGAGCTGACGCCTTAGCAAAACAAGGGTGTATAACCCAAGGACCGTTGCTGAGGGCAGTGGGCATGCTACCTCAGGAGGGGCGCAAGAGGATCACGGCACATATAGACAGGTTGTGCAGGGAAGAATGGAATGTAACCTTGGGGTGTAACAAATCCAAGGTACTGTGGGGTTACTCAGGAGATTTGTGGGGCAAAGAACTACTCTCCTTAAGTAGACATCAACTCAAAGCTACTGTAGGGCTGGTTACGGGCCATGGGAATCTGAGGGGGTTCCAATACAAAATTGGAAAATCTAGGTCCCCTGTGTGCAAGAGATGCGACGAGGACCAAGAGGAAAGCCCAATCCACGTACTCTGTGAGTGTCCTGCTTTGGGAGCTGCAAGGAGAAAGTAGTTTGGCTGACAGGTATGTACACCAGAGGATATCAGAAGAACTAGCATCAGGTGGGTACTTGATTTCTGCAAAGAGGTAAGTATTCACTAAGCTAGCCTGTGGTAGGGATGGGAAGAGAGTACAAAGGCTGCAGCTAAGTGCTGTACACCGATAAGGTCCCTCCGAGTTTTAGTAATAAATAAAAAAAAAATAATCATTTAGAAAACAAACTATACCGATGTATTCGTCATTAAAATAAAGCAATTTGGCAACACCAGGGGAGAAAACAGGAAAATTCGCTAAAGAAAGAGACAGGACGCTGCATCATTATCGTCATGTTTGGGGGACAAATTATTAAAAACACAAAAGGGTTTGAATCGAAACCTCCCCAATTAAAATACACCCTCAGGAGTTGAAAGACGTTCAGGAAAATAGTGGCCTTGTGGCCACAAAATAAGAAAAGAAATGACGGGTCTAAAAAAGTTTGAAAACATTTCATTTCAAAACGTTGACATTTTGGAAAAAATGTGGATGGTTTTATTTATAGCTGAAGATTGTAAAATGTGTTTACAGAATAAATACAGCTTAGTTTTATAAAGCGGTTGCCTATTGGTATAGGAAAAACTGTGTTTCGCTAGTTTGTTGACTTTTAGGCCTTAATTACTTCATACAGTAAAAATCTGTATAAATTATATTTATAATTAGTACAGTTTCGAGCAATATCATCCTTCTTCTAACGCTCTCTACCCACTTTGCTAATAGAGGAGTAACACGTTGGATCTATACCTTCCATTAAAGTATTATTTTTGTTCAGACATAATCCTTACTGTCTGACATAGGCTTATTGGGTGTTTTGGGAATACTCCCAGAGTATCTAGTACACATAAGCACGTATTTATGTAGCTATTTTTTTATTACACAATAAACTTATTAAAATATATATGTTGATATTTAGTAGTCTAATGAAATGTGGTAAGTAGCTTAATAGGTCAGTATTCCAAAAACGTATCAACAGTTACATTTTCACAGTTAAAAAATTCGACAGCCTGTACAGTACTCAAATAAATCCTTCATAGACCCATACGAAGCTGCAGATGCACTAAGTAAGCATTACGCATCAGCCGCACAAGTGTGGATAAAACCGTCATTAAGACCCTGCGTGAAACGCCAATACCAGCTTGACTCGAAGAGAAGACACACGAACTCTTCGCATCATCTTTTACAATCACCGAACTAAAATTGGCTTTATCATAAACTAAACTTAAGATATCTGCAGGTACTGATGAAATATAACCGGAATTAATTATCAACTTGAAAGTTGAAGCCGTGACAAACTTTCTGGCTTTGGTGAACCTGACCTGGAAACATTATGTACCTCAGCAATGGAGAAAAGCCGAAAAATTACCTGTTCTGAAAAATTATAAGACCCCTGATCAACCCGGAAGTTACAGGCCTATATCCCTAGCCAGCGCCAGTTGTAAAGTGGCAGTAAAGATGGTGGTAAACCGAATTAATCAGTACATCGACCAAAATGGTATCCTAGATGATGCTCAAGCAGGGTTTCGAAGACACCGTATTATGATGGATCATGTAATGAGTTTCACACAACACGTCAAAGATGGATACCACAAATGCTTTTACATAAATTAGCAACAAATGCCATATCCGGAAAACTTTTTAGGTGGATCAAATTGTCGTATTCGAAAACAAGGCCTCACTCAAGGAGCTGTGCTTAGTTGTACGCTGTTTAACATCATGATTGATGACGTATTTGACGCCGGTAGGGAAGTGACATGAATCAAAGCACTATTATATGCGGATGACTTACTTATGTGGGCAACGAGCAGCAGTATCCTAGCGCTTAAAACAGCATTAAATGACGCTATCAGAAAGTTGGAAATGTTAAGCAGTTATAATTCGATGCCAGTTAGCTCCACAAGAACTAATTTTCAACTGATCACGCTTTCCACCTAAGTAACCCGCATCTCTTTGTATTACAAAAGCGTTCTGTTGGAAGAAAGTAATCTCTTGAAATTCCTGGGTGTATTACTTGATAGACGTCTGACATGGAATCTTCATGTCGAACAGCGTGCGGAAAAAGCAACAAAAAGAACAAAATTATTACAAAGACAGACAGTTACAACATGGGGTGAAGCCAGGATGTCCTAATAACTACCTATAAGTCATATATCAGACCTGTTCTTGACTACGGAAGTCAAGTGACCACCACAAGCAACCGTAACACCCTCAGTAAATTGGACATCGGGCAGAACACAGCGTTAATGATCATAACGGGTGCACCTAAATCCACACAGATTGCAGCAATGAAAGGCTCAAATGAAGTGTAGTTCAATGGAATGCCATAAAGAGAAAATATCTCTCTGATTGTAGCAGAGACACAAAGGAGTATAAACTGATTGGACAAGCTACAGACAATCCACGGCCTGACTGAAGACTGAAATAACCCCAATAGC
>JBAIZL010000002.1:19561066-19571066 GCA_036971475.1 Prosapia bicincta | reverse complement strand
ATAACTTAATTTATAGGAAAGAGAAGGGCCAGCTCCTAATTAAAAGTCTGTCTAGTACAATTTAATTTAGAAGAGTTGTTTGAGGTCTGTAGATTAGTAACAGCTGAGTGCGGCACTAAAACTCCAGCACTAGTATCGTTACATATGCGTGTTTCACTGGAGAAATATATCGTAGAAACGAATCAAGTTATGTCATGAAAACAAGGCAAACCTATATATCCCGGTTGTCAAGGTAACCTCTAAACCAAGATTAAACGAAAATGGTGTCAAGCTGTCAAATTGTATTCGATCTTTGCCAGTAAATTACTTTTTCAATTCATTTCTGTAGCTCAGTCTGAGCAGTGGAGGTACACTTTACGTTGGCGTTAAATTGCCTAAATAGAGCAGTGTTTTATCTTTCTGGGTCTGTATACACATGTTGGACAACGTTTTACAATATAATTGTTGGTAAAATACAGATTTCCTTTAATTACACACAGCAAATGCGTTACCCAGGATATAAATCAATTTTATAAACATATCCTTAATATATGTAATATATTTTAAAGTCAAATTCTACTTAGGTCCACAAATATTTGTTTATATTTTTACTTACAATAAATATTTACCACTAACGAAAATAAAGTAAGAAAATAAAGTAAGATAACCTAAGCATTAAAACAGTCAATCCAAATGAGTACAAATAACTGAATTGCATACCATGCCCCTTTTGGGAAATTTTTTTCTCCCATATAAAACTAAAACTATTTAATTGTTAAATTTATTTTCTGAATTATTATTTGAAAAAAAACTAGATAATAGGAGGTATGAAGTTAGAGATACTACTCGTATTTCAACTCCAAATCCAAACCTGCGAATACAGAGCTATAAAGAGAGAAATGTCAAAGTTTGCTCAGCAAAATGAATTTACATAGAATTTAAAAATTGTGAAGGGCTTAACGCAAAAATATCGTTAATTGAATATACCCTATTGCGATGTCGAAATTAAATTTGAAAGGATTCGCGGCACAGAAGCGTCTCCCCGGGGCGTGAAACATTCGATCCTTGCGGAACTCAATTACACCGCTGTCAGTTCGTATCGCCTGAATCTGCTTTCATACGAAGTCTGGAGAGATGCTATCGCATATAAAGTAACAAAAAAACATGCCGAGCTGTGGTTTGTATTATAAAAAAATTTTTCAAATAGTTTAATATCAATATGGAGCAGAGTGCGTTGGTAACCATAACTGTTACAATCTTTCCTCTGATTACTCTCGTTATAGGATCCACAGTTTCACAGATACAAATACGTTAAATTGCCTACACAGCGCCGTATTGGCTGTGTCAGTCTGCAGCTCATTTATACATGTTAGCCAGATTAAAAAAAAACGCATCTTTAATTTTTAAAAAAAAATTGAAATTTAGGTTTAAATAAAACCATTTAAAGCTATTTCTATAGGTTAAATGTTTCTAGTTATGTGGTAAACGTTTTTGTAAAGTTAAACGATGTTAGTCAAACAAATTATAATTATATTTTAAAATAAATAATATAAACAAAAAATAAAAAATCTTTCAAAAGATAATTTACGAGTATGTAAAATAAATGTTTAGGAATATAAACAAGTATTATAAGAAAATATTATTTAAAGTCAATTCCTACCTTGGTAAACAGAGAAACATTTTACTGTTTTTAGTTTTTATTAAATAATTACAATTATTATAAACAAAGTAACATAACCTTTGCGTTAAGACCGCTGTTCTACCACATAATCTATAGCATAGAATCAGCTGTTTTATAAAATCATATGTTGTTACTTATTTCGAAATAAATGTTAGGATATTAATATATTGCATACCTTGCCCCTTTTGTGAAAAGGTTTTCTCCCATATAAAACTAAAATTAATTGATTAAAATTAAATAACCTGTTATTATTTTGAACAATTGTACTAACATCACTATAAGTATAAAAAATATAATTGAACTTCGGTTGACGAATAATAAATATTTTATTAACGATTGAAAATTTGAACAAGATATAAATATATAAATATATTTAGGGAGAATGTGAGCTAATAGAGGAAACTGAATAAATAATAAAACAGTGAAATTTAAACCAAAGTCCAATTGTTATTCGAGGACTATAGAAATTCTTTTAAAACCTCTGGATATTAGTTACTCTCATAGATCAACTAATAGAGTCTTAGATAATAAAGTTACATAAACTCTGAAATATTTACATTCGAAAGAACTTAATGCGAAACAATCAAATCGTTTGAAATAATTGGGAATAGAAACTAAAACCAAAACAAAATATTCATTTCTCACAACGTTAACTGTATACTTGCTATATATTGTTGGACAATCGCACGTCGACAGGAAAAATAAGTTAGGGGGTTAGAGGCGTTTTAACGGTAAATATACTCATCCCTTCTGGCCGTGGGGAGGCTTTTTTCTTTTCAAATGGGCCATTGCAGGACCATGGTTTGACGAGATGCTGCGTAAGAGATCATAATAATTTTAAAATCGCTCGAAAACGAATACATCGTCAGAATCAAGAACGGCTTAGTGACGGCACGCTGGGTTTTAGAAGAAGCTTGCCTTCACCAGAGCAATCTCATGGCAATCCACAAACGTTTCATCGTAGATATTAAATACAAGCAATTTGTAGGTTTTATGTCTCTTTTAATAATTAATTTATTAGTCAATAATAACATATCCCCAATGTAATTATTTTAGATAATTTAAATTAAATAAACATGTTTAATGGTTTCGCTAGTAAAACGATGAAAATTTAAAAATGGATATAAATTTAAAGTAAGAGTTAATACAGGTTAGTATTTTGGGAAGATAAAAACGTAAAATAAGTTTTATTACGAATTAGTTAAATAAATCTACAACTTATTTGCTACTATAGTGGTACATATAAGTACTAATGTTATTTACCATTAGTAAAACTTTAACTGGGCTGTTTCATCACGAAACGTGTTCTTGTTCGAGTGACAAAAAAAATATTATTCTTTTGAAATGATAAAGGGATGATTTATATAACGATGTTTTATGAGGTTTATTCAGAAAATATATAATATTGCCTAAATAAAGAGAAGAAAATCTTTACATATATGAATTAAATGAAGATATGAACACATAATAGATACTGCTACGGGTGGGTAGCTAACAATCGAAATATCGTAGCCAATACTATCTAAAAAAAAAAATACAGACTTGATTTTGAAGTTTACATCTTCTGCAAAGTGTTAAATATCCGTGAACTTGGAGAATGCACAGGAGGAACGTAACAGTATACTTGGAACAATTTTTTTGAAAGAAAGTTCTAAATATAATCGAGAACAAATTGGACTGATAAATAGTTACGAATTTAACACAACTAATTGTTGTGAAATTGAAATCATAAATATACTAAAGAGTTAAACCATCCTGTTCTTTAGAGAGCCTGATACTGATAACATGAACAGAACAACAAAAACAATTGAGCTATTGTTTAAAAGGATCTCTCGGGGCTGTACACAGATCCGCACTGGGTAACTTAATTGCACTTGAGTTTACCTGTGGTCGCTTCTACAACAAAGCCTCATCAATCAATATCCAAATGCCGACAGTTAAAGTGGTGATTGATGGTACGTCAGTAATCCTATGAACATTACCCTATACTCAGGTGGTGAGGGCCTGAGAGCAGTACTCCCTCATATGTTGCGGGAGTCTAATTGCTGAATCTACACACAGAAGTGGATCCTTAACCTTGCTAGAAAGTGCCGGCTTTTGAATAGGTTTTTATTTATATTGCACTATTCACAGTTAGCTAATGTCTCTGCCTAGTAAGAATTATTTTATAAATATTAGTATTGTTTATTTATTCAATCCGGATTTGTTTTTCAAACATAGAGCTAATTGATTTCATAATGGATTAAATTCGTAGTATAATACACAGGAAAAGCAGAGTTAGTTGGAGCTGTTACAGTCTGCCGCTGCGTTTTCCTCGTATAAGTGAGACGATTACTAGTTAGTACGCTACTACGACTTCGTTTTTACTTAGTCAATAACTTTTTTGAGATAATGTGTTGGTGACGTCACCGCTTTAATGACGACATCTCATGGGAAAAGTAATTTGTGGTATATAATATAGTAGCGGAGTGTGATTGGAGAAAAAAACAGAAATTTGCCAAATGTACGACAAAATTAATAGATACAGCTAACGAAATAATAGAGATATTGGTTGAAGTAATCATTGCGGTAGTCAGCCACAAAAGCGACCGTGGTGAAAGAAAAGTAGTTGTCTTTACGGAGTAAGCCTTTTGATTATTATTTAAAATAAACAAATCTTTATTAACGTATGTTTGGTAATTTGTTTCACTTTTAAGGCGATCAACCAGTGTTACTTCTAAAAGACAGTAGGGGGTTGTGAATGTAGGGAACATTGTGGTAGTAACATGGAAACATCTTATAAAGACTATAAGACCGATGATGGTTGTAACATACCGGAAATATATCTACCTTTAGAGTAGTCATAGATTGAATTGGTTCACTGAAGTGAAAAGAAGTGTTTACCCGCTTAAAGAGGTGATGACAACTGCCTACCGGCTACCGGAGGTGAAGAAATCTGTCAACCTACTACCCGAGGTAAGAGGACTGTCTACTTGCTACCCGAGGTGAAAAGAACTGTCTACCTGTTACCCGATGAGAAGAGATTAAATACCTGCTATACGGGTGAAGAGATTGCATAACTGCTACACGAGGGGAAGAGATTTGAATACCTGCTGCAAGAGGTAAACAGAATTCTCTACCCAATAACAAAGGTAAACCTAACTGTATCCCTGCTACCCCAGCTAAAGAGAACCGGTAGACCCAGCACTAGGCTTGATGAGTATTATCTACCCGATAAGCCAGGAATAGAGAACAGTCTACATGCTACAAGAGGTAATTACTGGTAGAGTTGTCTACTAGAGGTGAAGGGAGCAGATTACCCGGTACCCCAGGGGAAGAGAACTGTCTACTTTCTACAATAGATAAAGAGCGTTGTCTACCTAATAATAAAGGTAAATGTAACTGTATACCTGCTACCACTTGTGTAAATAACTGTCTACCTGCTACAAGAATAAATAGAATTGTCTACTCACTACCAGAGATATTGTAAACTGTTTACCTGCTACCTCTGTGAAGAGAACTGTATACCTGTTACAAAAGGTAAACAAAATTGTCTAGCAACTACCAGAAGTATAGGGAACTGTTTACCTGCTACCCCAAGTGAAGAGAACTGTCAACCTGCTACACGAGGTAAATAGAATTCTCTACCTACTGCACTAGATAAAGAGATCTACCTACCCCCACAAGGGGAGAAGAATATTATCTACCCACCACGTCAGGTTAAGAGAACTGTCTACCTGCTACACGAGGTAAATAGAATGGTCTACCTACTACCAGGGCTATGGGAAACTGTTCACCTACTACCCCAGGATTCTACCTGCCACATGAGGTAAATAGAAATATTTAATAGCTATCAGAAGGGAAGATATCTGTCTACTTGCTACCTAATGTAAAGAGAACTGTCTATCCGCTACTCCAGGTGAAGAGAACTGTCTACCTTTACATGATGTAAACAGGAATTTCTACCCACTACTCGAGTAACGAGAAGTGTTGAGCCGTCAACCCAGATGATAAAAATTATCTTTTCGCTAGCAAAGGCGAAGAAAAGTGTCTATCCACTACCCGAGGTGAAGATAGTAATGGCTTACCCGCTACCAGAGGTTAAGAGAATTGTTCCCCTACTACTCGAGGTGCAAAGAAGTAATTACCCGTCTCCCCAGATGAAGTAAACTATTTCACATTTATTCTAGATAAAGAGACCTATCCTACCGCAATCAGAGATGAAGAGAATTGTCTACCCACTTGCCGAGGAGATGAAACCTGTATACCCATACCCACGACACTTTGTTACTCGAACTTATGGTAATGCTCAAAGTAATTAAAAGTAATGTAATACTCTTTTTAAGTAATTAAAAGTAACTTTGTTTAGGCTTTAATTTAGTAATTAATATTGATGAAGGGCTCTACTAGATAATAAATAAAGTAATAAAGACATTCGTAGAAGTTTAGAGAGAGGAGTGTAATTAAAAAAAAGTAAAACCCTGCCTCTAGGTAAAAGTATGAAGGATGGGGTGGTTAGCATATTTTTAATTTGTTAATTGAATAGTCCCTAAGGCGACATAAAACAATGTGTAATATAAAAATATCTCGTTTTGCTTTAAGTTAAAAAAAAAAAACATATAATTACTTTCGTAATACGTGCATTTATGTAACCTATATCGATTTAATGCATGAGTGTGAAATGTCCACCCCCATAAATTATCTCATGCGATTATCTAAGAACACAGTTTTTAAGATATTTCTCAAATGTTATAATTCGAATTATCTGTGTAGGAACAACAAACCGCAATGCAAAAACCTGGCCCTACCTTGCCGAGCCCGGACTCGTAAACCTCTTAGCGACGTAAGGCGCTTTGCATCCCTTGCCAGGGTTGCTTAGGTTGGCATTTGCCTTAATTCCGCGTTCGGTGCAACTTTTACAGCTACCCCGTTTAATTACCAAGGGGAGTTTTTCCAATTAGCTCAGAAGTTGTGTTTGAATACTCTGGTAAGTTCGATAAGGGTGATTCGTAACACTTCACCTAAGGAATATTTCTTTGGCAATGGTGAATTGATTTAACCCTGATTTAATCTAAATGCCAGATGGGACTGTGGCCCTAAGTACCCGCTGCAGAGGGCCCCGTGAGTACAGAGATATATATAATATTATATAATACTTTTATACATCTCTAAATGTGATGAGTAAAGATAAAAAGGAAACCGGAAGTTGTTTACAAAATTTCTACAACATTCGTATAAATCGCGAGATATAGCAAGAGACCTGACCGGCCGATGAGCAATTGCCTATATAGAACTGCCATTGAAGGTAGTGGTGAAGATATGGTTGTGGGAGAGGCCGCTTACTCAGTACTTGACAACCTCGCTGCTAAACACATCGGTCATGTGTATAACTGAGCCTAAACGCAAGAGAGATTTAGACAGATGTCTAACTTTCCACCTCCACTAATCGGCCAACTCTCCTCCAGCGCATCTAAAATTTCTCGCTATGTCTTGTGGGTTATCCCATACATTTCAATAGAAACTGATGACTAAGCTTCCTTGTCCTGCGCTGAGAGGATCAACTCGTGAACAACCGTCTTGAGGACGTAGATATTACCTTACCCACATTTCAGGGAACCATTACATACTTTAAGTGAACCTATATTTAATAACCTAACCATAATAGAATTTTTACAATCAGGCTTTTACAATAAAGTGAATCTGCAATAGCCATTGTACCAACCTACATAAAACTTAATTAATTTAGTATCAACATAAAAGGTAGTTATGATAAAAGGTAGACCGACGTCAACCCTTAAGGTTCTTAGCGGCATAAGGAGCTTTCCTCCGTTTATCAAGGGTTGTCTCTCTTGGCTCACTGACGCCGCGCCAACAAATATTACACCTTTGATCATTTGAGTTTTAATTAAGAAGGAATGTTTTTATTAGCTTTCATTTCGCGAAGAATATTTTATTTTAAACGCTAAAATTTTAGTTATTAAATAAGTTGATTATATGAAAATATTAAATTTCTTCTAATTTTACTTTTGAAATTTAAGTAATCCGAGACTTTCCTCATAGCAATTTCCCTTACTTAGAATTACCTTGCCTATTGTAAACAAATTATAAATATCTGATATTAATTAGGTTACACTAGACGTTGACGTTATAATGATATTTTATTCTTGGTAAAATGTTTTAAGCAATATATTTTATTGTTGGTGGTTAAATATAGGTATTTGTGTTTAACGAATTTCATAAATTTAATATATTTTAAATAACAGGTTCCTAAAAATGAACTGTTATTTATTGGATGAAGGCACAGAATCGATGGAAGATAAATGATATCAGACGACTTGGTGCATTTAGATAAACTGATTTTATATTAACCTAATAAAGAAGGCAGCAAAAACGGAGTTATTAATGTAAAGACATTATTTAAGCCTTTAATAGGAAAAACTGTAAAATATATTTCAGTCAGTCACCTTTGCAGGAAAAACGTAAGATATAACAGCTGGAAGAAAGTGGTATTATCAAGGTTATAGTGGTCCCCTACCCGTGAGGGCAAATGACATGGACTCTCCTATGAATTAGTGGTACTAAATATCGGGTTCGTTGTTGCCATTCGGGGGAAAGAAAATAAGTGGAATAAAGAAGAACATAGAACGTCATAATCTGGGAAATAGGTAAGAACCAAGCGTGTAGGGTCCTACAGGACTTGCCTGTCGCAGTATTAGTAATGTGTCAAACTAATTCCCAAAGTGTAGTAAGAAGGATGGGCCATAACACAAAGAAAACGGCTTGATCCCACTGTTTCTGAAAAAAAGAGGAAATTATGAGAGTGTCAGTGTTGGGTCGAGGGCTTTGTTTACACCGGCTCTCAACCGGAGGGAAATATCTAAAATGTACATCCACAGTCTCGAAATGTACTATAACTAACTCTACCAACGCCACTTCTAGCACTAGCAATACCACTACCAACGCCACTTCTAGCACTAGCAATACCACTACCAACACCACTTCAACTACCACCGCTACTACCACCACCACTACGACCAGTACCACCAATTCTACCAACACCATCATAACCACTACAGAATTAATAAATCATCATAATTATAAAAAACATAATAATGACAATGATAATAGTAAAACTAATAATATTACTCTTATAAATAACAATAATGTCATTTATATTAGCAATAATATAACCAATAACTACGGTAATGATAATGATGATGATTATATTACCAGTAATATTAATAACAAATGTGAATACATTAATTTAGATACTAACTATAACGGACTTTTTCCGACGCAAATTATATTTTTGAGCGAGGCCTAACATCGGATCTAAAATGAAACTAATTTCGTACAGACGCGGAGCATTTATTAGTTTCTGGAACATTTATTCCCGAGGGAGAATTTACTACTTTCATTAAAGATTAATAAGAAAAACCATTATCTCCCTAACAATCAATCATTTCCCTTTCAAACTGTCTGCAACTGTTACATTACACAATATACTTAAGTCCAATAAAGTCTGAAAAGCATTGCATGCCGCCCCGTATTGGAACGGTTCGATACGGATATAGAGCGAATGGAATGGGAGAATGTCTAGATGCAAGTCTAACCAAACCGGAAGCAGGCTAATATTAACATCATTTCCGGTAGAGCCGAACCCAGTAATACAAGTTATTCACTGTTTCATACTTCCTTTATGCAAAAACTTCACCATTTTTCTCATTAAATCACAAAAACATATAGACTATCTAGGTTTGTTCTAATGTAGAATATTTTAAATTGTCTATTAAGAGCATTTTAATATTTGTGTTCATGAAACACATATTTCATATATTGAGAAAGCGGACTTGCAATTTATTTACTGAATATATTTAACAAATTTAAATTTGTTTGTAAAGCTTGTATTTGTTTGTAAAGCTAAAGCCACTGTGAGAAAAGTAGTGAAAGGAAAAGAACAATAAGTCTTTTGTATTTTTCTAATTTTGATGAAGGGGTTAATCAAGGATATCGTATATGTAGATCCTTTACTGACTTCTCTACCTGAGCTCAAAGTAAGAGATTACGAAGCTGATCCACTTAAACTATATGCTGTACTGAGTTCGGAAAATAAAATGATTCTCACAGAGGATTCGCGGGTTAACCATCGTATATCTCATGGGATATCTTTTGGTTAAAGTATAAAACACTCCAAGTGTTTCCATTCAAATAACACTAAAACCAGCCCGGTAGCTTGTTTAAATAACCGTGTATGAACGTTAGAAGTCCTTTTTCAATTATCCTGTGTTTGGTTATTATTTAATTATAAATCCGCTAATTAGTATTTCAGTGTAAAAAGCCTCGTTAAAAATCAGAGCACAG